>JADANM010005443.1:947387-959110 GCA_026213755.1 Eurema hecabe
ATTTAATTAATCCAGGAGAACTTGTGATAAAAAAAAACTTTTTTTATTTAAATTAATGAAAAAATACCTTTTATGAAAGTTGTTGAACAAAACATTTTACATCAAAATGATATGTACATAATTGTTTGGTCAGAAATTCACCAAGATAGTTATCGACCCTATCTACGTAGCTTGAAGCTAATGATCTTTTATTGAGGAAAAAGTTTTGTTGGGATAGAAATGTTTTTTATATAGTCTTGTGTTTTAAATATGTTTTGTCTACGTTTCGTATATTCGGCTGCTATTGGGATCTTTAAAATATTACAAGGGGATAGTCTATAAATCTATGGAAAAATAATATAACTAAATATAAGTGAAAGACAATTTTCTTAAGATATAAAATTGCTTATATCTTTGTCACTTCGTTTAACAAAATCGATTCACAAATTTCAAGCGTGAGGAATTATAAGTTTAATACAGTTACTATACACCTAATAATTACATTATCTCGATTGAAATATATTTGATAATTTCCTTATAGAGGTAATATTTAAGAAGAAAAATTGTCTTAAAACTGATTTCCGACATAAGGTGTTTTCATTTTGATTTGACTGACTTCCATAATGATTTAATTTTTTTTATATTACTATTGATTTTACGTAAGCATTAAATTAAAACTAACACAGAATATATGTACATATATTTGTGTGTAAAACATAAGTTCCCCATATAAAGCCCAAATACCAATTAGAAGGCTTCACGCGTTGGCATTTGGTCGTGAATTTATAGGGGAAACCGGGCACGACCGTGTATAGGTCAGTGGGGACACAGACAGATTTATTGAACGCAGACACATCGATGCAATGCTGTGAAATACGGAGGTTCTTACGCTCTATACAAGATATATGTAATTGAACAACAATCACATCCGTTTGGGTAATAATAAATTTATAAGTAAGTCAAAGGCAAAAGTATATTTAATCAACTAGGCTACATATAGTAACAGAATCGTCATGGTATTAAAAAACGTTTACCACCTGTTCGGAAGGTAGTTTTTAAATAGAAGAACCCGATAGAAACGCTGATAGTTGGTATACCTAGTTGATAGATTGATAATTAAAAGATTAGATAATACTAGAAACCAGCACGCATATATTATGCATATAAACCTTCCTCTGGAAACCCTATCTATTATAAAAACTGCATGAAAAGGGACGGATACAAGATATGTTTTATACTGGGATTGGGTAGAAACGTTTAGAAAGTAATTTTAATCTATTTATAGCGACTTCTACTAGTTTGCCGAGTTCTAAATCGCGCTTACGATATTTAATATTTATTCAACACTTAGTATGTACACAACTTGTCGACATCGGTTTCTTCGAACGTAATCTCTGGAATCTAGAATGAAAATTATAGAAAAAAGATTTTAAAACATTAATGATACGTTAATAATAAGTTCTATAGACTTTTAAACATCAAACTAAAGCTCTTGTCTATAGCTAGAAGGTGCTCAATGTTACTAGTTACACGAGAACGTTCAAAGCGTATTTATTCTGTGCTAGCAACACAAAATAAACTGAATTATAAACCCGAAATCCGTTCGAATGAACCACAAACATGGTGCGGCGAAATAAGAATCAAACAGGCAAACATTTGCCCTCCATATCAAAGCTGTACAATCTGTTATCACAAACACTTCTAGCGCAGACAGTGTCAATATTGTCCTTTCGAGTACTTTCGGGGTTTCCTTTGCGTTTTGAGGACGTTACATTAAACATGGATAGTTTTGTGTACAGACTTGCTGAGGGATTTTTGAGGGATGATCCTGGTTGGTTCGGAATTAAAGGAGGTTTTAATGAAGCGTTTTATATACGGAATCAGATATACTTTAAAATATATATAGCTACAGACTGTGCCACTTATTGGTCTAACAATGAGTATTTGATTAATCTCTCTTTAATCATCGCCTTTACATTATTTTCATATCTCGTAAGTATTAAAAGAGTGTAGGAAATGCAGTTTCTACTAAGGGAAAAGTAGCATGTGTTGTAATAGCGTTCCACTGAGCAGTAGGGACGCCTAATGGTAAACGAAATGCCTTACGAATGCTTTACCGCTTTAAATATTGGGAAATTATGGATTTATGGCACTGGAGATTTAAGTAATAAAGGATGAATGACTCTTTCGTCAGATTCTGCCTTTTCTACTCGAACTCGATTATCGAACGAAACGCTAGGACATCTCTAACGAGACACTCGACGCTGGTCTTGGAAGGGCAACGACCAGTGCGAGTCAGCCTAACCAGTAATAGGATATATGGTACAGTATGGTATGCTACGTAACCTAACCTTTACTAACCTAACCTAACCAGCCATAGGATAGTAGTAAGTATAGTATGGTACAGACCGATATGATCTGCAACTCCACGTCAAGGCGTGGTTTTTGCGTAAGTATGGGTATCTCATTCGATCCACCCCAGGTCATTGAAGAACGCCAGCAGTTTATTCACGCTGCTGCCTTAGGATATAGCTCTATCTACATAGAAAAAGATTTTAACAACTAATGTCCGCGTTAAAACATAAAACTATTCAGCAAATGAGTTTTTAAACAAGCTGGCGTGTTAGCATGCCAGCGAGCGTATTTGTCACCGGCTTCCGTGCGGAGTTCTCATAAATTTTATTTGGTGTTACAATAAATAAAGCTCGGCCCACACTGCCAGCTACATTGCATTTTCAACTACGTTTCGAAACGTATATGCCGCTAGGGCTGGTACCGGTCACTTTATTTATAAGGAATTTGTAAGTTGTTTGTAAATCAGCTCGATTGGACCCTAATTTGTTGTGTATACAGTATAGATAAAATGTTTATTATTTTGTTTCTTAACATCGCATGATTGTAGCGTTTAAAACCGTCTTTTCTGAAACATTTCACCATTAAGTACGGAAAATCTTGTCAGAAACAAGATAATTAAAAGAAATAATTTTGTATTTACTGTTCATCTAAGCCATTTAATGTTGTGATTGTGACTTGTCTTCCTTGGCTGAACATGATGGTGGACATGATCCTTATTCGATGTGATGAGAAGCAACAGTACATTTGGAAAATAGAAATATGACATAACCTAAACTCCTTTTCCCCTAGGTTTCCTTTTATGAGGATTTCCTCTCTTAAAAATAAAAGACTACTTATTATAAATAGAAAAAAGAAGACAATAACCAAAGTTTCTTTACAATATTAAAATTAAATTAAATAAATAATAACGTTGTCAGCCCTAAGTGCACGGTCGATATACAAAGATCGAGTGTAACTTTTATATAATAGTTTGAAAAATAACAGAAATATTTTCCTGTATCTATAATATAGAGGTTATGAAAAATTCTATATAAATTTATTTTCTCACAAAGATTGAATATTTGAACGAAGCTTTTATTATTCCTACTTATACATGCATATTTAGCTATTCTCAATAAAGTTTTACTATTCCTTACTTAATTCTGAATTTCCGAACGAAGAACTTTAAATTTTCTAATAATACAGTTCCATCGTTGGTGCAATATGAGTGCCTTCAAATGAAAAAAACGAATTGTATTAAAATCATCTTTATTGTGAACAAGACATGCTCTACGTCTACGGCAATGATATTATATAATAGACAAGTGATACCCATACAAATCAACCGAAAAAAGTGTTCCGCACAGCAGCGGCAGCACACATACATACAAGTCAAAACGATAGAAAAGTGATAAATAACAAAACCAAAAGGAAAAAAAGAGATAGTTAGTTTTGTCAGTTGCGCGTGAATGCACCGGCAACCAATCACCTGAAGGCAAGACGTCCTAATTAGGATGTTTTTGCGTCTTCAAAATTGTGCGCCTATAACATATCTATTTAATATAATATCATTGGTCTACGGTATAAACTCTCATCACAAAGTTCGTAAATCATTACTATAAGATAGACTTAGAATATTCACATTTCGCAGAGTATTATTAGTAGGGACTAAAAACATTTATTGTTTTTAATGATACAAACATATTTGATTAAAAAACAATATAACCTTGTTCCTAGGTATCACTTTACAATATTTGTAAACATTAGTTCTTGTTTCTAAAAAGTTACGTGTCATTTGCGATTTTAAAAATATATACCTGCAAATATTTTTAATATGGTTAATTTTTCCACGCATAACTTATAGATTTATTGAAGTTTGACTTGCAACTTGATAAAACCTTATACTAAGTCACTTTTTTTTCACTGTTGCAACATTAACGGAAAATACGCTGGTAAAACCTCTAGCATTTGTTATTTAAACTGAATCCAATGACGCATTTAATTCCTTGCCATAATCAAAAATAAAAATAAATAAACTAGTCTAAGTATACAAGGAAAATAAGACTCATTTAGAAGTTGTACGTTGACTTGACGTTATCCTTGTGAATAAAATGATTTTAAAATTGTTTGTTTCATTCGTTATTTTCATCTTTATCGATATTTGCGTTACTGTGTCTAGTGGTAAGTTTGGCTTTTTTACATTTTACTTTTGTAAATAAAAAATTTGAAATTCTACAAATTATTTTCATAATCTTTGCATACAATATCTCATTCATCATTGTTATATTTATTTAAAATAAGGTTGAATCTTGCATGTAATCACTTATTAAAACGTGATACAGCTGTTTAGAAGATTACGTACGTTCAAAAATATAGCTATGTGCTCAATTAATTAATACAAATATATTGCAAACATGTCAAATATATATTTATTCAATTAGGCAACATTACCACGAGTAACGAGTAACCTGTTTAAAGCAGTTTCAACTGAGAAGAACTTACGAGTTAGACTGACTTCTAAATTTATTTCTTTTTTAAATCTAATTAATAATTAATTTGTCTAATCGAAATAAAATTTATTTAAAGGGAAAACAGGTTTAATGTTTTTGTCGCGTACTTAATTACTTTCTCATATTTAATATAAATAAGAATATATAAATTAATTAAAAACTTTCTTTTTCAGAATGTACAGACTGCGTACAATACCAGCGATGTGCAGCTGCCTTGAACCTTATCGAAAATCAGACTTTATATGCGGACGCTACACAGACTTTTAGAAATGCTTACTGTGGATCTTTTGTAGGCACAGAGCATGAAGTTAAGGTAAGGATTTTTAGAAAGTTTATTTAAGCGTCATTTATGATAGCTATGCTTTTTGCATAAGATCAAAACAGATGTGTCTTTCTTGTTGTAAGATTTAATCTGTAGACCACAGCTAAGCAAGCTTTTATTATCACTCACAAAGAGGTCAGGTAATTTCTAACTAATTGTATACCTACTTTACCATGAAATATTAATAATATTATAATAAATACGTCATGATGCCTTAAATATAAACACAGCGCCATCTAGTCCGTCACTAAAAATATAATGCATCTTTTCTCATGTAAATACATACATATAATTTGTAAAAGTAACTTATTTCTCCATTGCGAGGATCGAGAACCCTTGGCGCAAAAAGCAGTTGTACTACCACTGCACCAACAGGTCGTAATTATTTTTATTCCAGGTGTGCTGCTCACAACTCGAAAACAATAGTGTACCGTTGGCTAAACTGACGCTACTTCCAGAAAATTGTGGGGAAATAAATCAAGAACGCATTATTGGTGGGAAATATCCTGCGCTGGACGAGTATCCTTGGATAGCAGCCATATTTGATGGAGCTCGTGAGTCTCATAACTGGCTAAAAAGGATATTGTAATTATAACAACTAGCGACCGCCCCGGCGTCGCTCGCATATTATGCATGTATTATACATATAAAACTTCCTCGCTCTATCTATTAAAAAACCCGCATGAGAATCGGTTGCTTAGTTTAAAAGATTTACGTATAAATAGGGATATAGAGACAGAGAATATAACATTGTTACACTATGTAGTGATAACAGGATTAGATATAGTAGACTTAATGTACGAAAGGTAATATCTTAATGAGATGTCATTGCTTAACGTCAAATTTCTGTGGGAGAGAGGTACTACTGCGAGTGAGGTATCTGGCCTAATTTAGCCCTACGTCATTGATGGCTTTATTACAGAGACATATTGATAGAGATATACCATTTCCACATATTTTCAGCACGACATAAGTTCCTATGTACTGGTAGTATTATCAACTCTAATCACGTTCTGACGGCCGCTTCTTGTGTCAAGCATACCAAGGAACTGACAGTACGTCTAGGAGAGTATAACTTAAGCACTGACTTAGATTGTGTCGGAGAGGAACCTTTTATTGAGTGCAAATCTAACTTTCAGGTATGTGTTATTATTATATGCTTTTAGTACGACGCGATTTCCTTCACGATGTATAGTTCGCGTCTCGAATCTTTAGCGCTGAACGAAACCTGCGCAGAAGTCAAAAATAAGGTATCGAGGTAGCGGTGCGGCGCGCGGGGCGCGTGATCGTCTGGTGCGCGAGCGTTGATTGGTTGTCCCAGTCGTGTTGTCTTTCTCGCACCAATACGTCAATTACGAGCGCGATTCTACCGATGTGCAGCTATTCTCGTCCAGCGCTCGTAACATTATACTCTATACTTTTTCTTAGCTTAAGAACCATCCATAAATAGCAAGGAATATTTAAAAAAAAATTATCGAAGTCGAGCTGTTACCTATTTAATCACTTAGAAGAACATTTGGCTGTTCGTTTCCGTAATACTTATACCAATTTCTTTGTCACAATTTATTTAGGTTATTCACAATTGGTCCAATCTCAACCTCTCATAGAAGAGGGACTAATAACACTTCTTTAAACCCATTTCAAAGCCTAGTATTAATAGTTTTTTTTAAATATAGACTGCAAAATAAATATGTTTTTTGTTTCAGGATATAGCCGTTGATAATACTATAATTCACGAAGAATTTCACTTGCCACCAAGACTTAGAAATAACATAGCTTTGTTGCATCTTAGGGAATCTATTGACTTTAATTACAGTACGTCTATTATCCATTCTTATATGATGGAGATAATATTTGATTTTCGTTTGTTTGTATTGAATATACTCCGAAACTAGTGAACCAGTTTGAAAATATTTATGATTATTTACCGTTGTTAAACTCAAACTTTAAACGTTCAAAAATGTTTATATTGACAAATTCAAACTACTTAATATAAACTAGATTTTCAATCATAGAATATACAAAAATATATTTATTTTTTATTTTAAATGAGCAACTATTGGAGTTTCCGGTTTTTCTGTGTATACAGACATAAGTTGTTACACATTATATTATTATATATAACCTAGTTCAACAAAGATATAATAAGACAGAATTTACATATTTCAGCAAATGCTGCGTCAATTTGTTTACCGAAAACTGAAGAACTACGCAACAAAAATATTATAAAACAAAATGCTATAGTCATAGGTTGGGCCGAGAATGATCCGAAGATGTTAAGATCTCATGTACAAATTAAAGATGGTTTTAACTGTGAAAATGATTTAGAAAAGTAAGAGTTTTTGTTTAAATTTTAATCTGTTATATAATAAATACCTAGTTATCTGTCTTTTGCATTGTCACTTTATAAATTCTCTACATATTATAATTAACTGTGACTAAAATAATTAAATAGCTCTTATCCCCAAGAACGTAACAATTTAATAGAAAAGTCGATCAACACGTACAACATGACAAAAAATATTAGTATAATATTACACTAGTTATGTTGGTATTCCTTTGTTTGAAAATAGAATTGACATTTAATTTACTTTTAAAAAACAAATGGGCAAACAAAACCTGCAGGTTTATTGAAAAAAACGCGTAAATGAGTAAAAGCCTGAATCGTTCTACCATTTATAAAAATTTTAAATATGTATTTATATTTGTCACTTTCAGAGACAACGTCAACAGGGAATCATTAAATTTAAAGACATTATGCGTTGAAAATATTCACAATAGTACTTATGATTTTTATTCTGGCAACCCTTTAGTTTTGCGAATGACTTATAATAATGTCAATAGATATATACAATATGGTCTTATGTCCCATAGAACGGGACTATGTTCTTCAAATATGTACACCGATGTTTCTCGATATATAAATTGGATTTTACGAAATTTGACATAAATGTATTAGAACTATTTTTTAAATATACTTATTGTGTTTTATTTATAACAAGCGACCCTATACACTCCTTCAAAATTTCGCATTCATAATATTAGTATGGAATATGGATATTTGCAACGACCCAAATAATTTGTACCTACGTGTCACTCATATGGTTACTTACATGAAAACGACGCCATGCCGTCAACTTTTGCGTATTAAATACTTCAATTACAACCATTCTAAAACAAACCTTACCACCTTGATATAAAGAACATATCCTTTTAACAAAATGCCCCTAAATCTTGAATAAAAGCAAATTTAAAATTACTTTTGTTTTGATTCTTATTACGTAAACTTAGAGTTTGAAATCGCGTATCAATCTCTAATATAGCTTGGTGAAATTTTAACATGTGAAGGTTTAATGATGGAAAAATGGTTCCACGGTTATGGGAATAGGCTTTAAAATGGTGTAATAGGTTCTCGGGGGGGTGAATGAACTGCGCCACGTGGAGGTTGCAATTGCGTCGTACTTTAGACCCCTGCAGTTAGGGCCTGTGTTCTGTTTATGAGGTATTAGCACTTATTATAGAGTCCTTTACATTTAATTAGAATATTTTTATTTCCGAAAACTTTTTTGACTTATAATAAAAGTCAAGTTCAAACTTAAAGTCAAATTATATTTTCAAACATTGTCTCAGGCCTAACGGCAGTGAAACTTAAACTTAACGTGAATAAAATACTTTCAGATTATAGGTATTTATTTTTAAAGACATTAAAATTTTAGGGGACCTACAAAAGGTAAGTATACAAATATGACATAGGATTATGTTAATATTATAAAAAGCCACCCAACTGCATTAAAATATATTCTACAAAATCAATATAGAATATAAAACAGTACACATAGGCAATTTAAAGTTTAAACAAATTGAAACATTTTCCATTCCATTTTCAACCAAAATTTTTACATCAAAATACACTTTCAATAAAGCTACGCCAATCACCAAAGTTAAAATCGAAACAGCATTCGTTAAAAGTTTATGAATTAAATAATTGCTTACATTCATAGTGCGAAAAATGATGCATATTGACCATTACAATCTTTATATTTGAAATAATTTTTCGTTACTTACAAAGACCTTATAATATACGCATTTATAAAGACCATATTGTCCCACTGTACAACAAATATTTTTATGGGCATGAGAAGCTATCTCCTTGAACATTTCACATGAAATATACGATCGAGATAAATCAGTAACCAAAGTGTTACTGTTTCCTTCTGTACTCTGTGTATGAAAAAACAGTTGATTAACTTATCCCTCCATTCACCAGAAGCTCGATACACCCGTGGAGATTTTCCCTATACATTAATAGAATTGACCAACGCCAGCCAGGACGGAAAGAAAACGTCTCTTAAATGAAATAAAAAAGAGCCGTTACCCGAAATCTTTTCCATCGCCACCTTATAAGCTCCCAACAATACACTGAAAATCTCTCAAATAATGGCATCACGTTTCATGAGACAATTGCAATTATCGTTATTCTTTAAAGCTAATTTAAACCAACAAAGGACTTTATTCAATGAAATGAAGTCATTCATATGCATTAACGTTCGTCCATTCAAAATTAGTATAGCAAAGCGTTAATAAGAAAACGTTTTATATTAACTGTTTGGTAGTGAAAGCATTCCACTACGGACACATAAAAGCATAATGTTATTTTGCGGTCATAAATTTAGTGTTGAATATATATTCTTGTTTGTTTGGTCACTATCACTAAGTTATTATAATCATTAAGTGAGAAATAGGATGTAATTCTAAAACAAAAATACGTATTTTACTTTTCAGAGTAGCATGATACAAACAAAATAGCGTTTTATGTTTACGTTTTGCTATGAGCATTAAGACTGCATAAACAATTCTTAATTGAGGTAGATAAAATATTTTAGAAATCTATTAGAAAATCTTACTATTTTCAATATAGTACAATACAATTATATTAAATCGAACTACTAAAGAACAGTCCTAAAATATATCTATTACGTTCTATTTCTAAAATAGAACAATTTAGTTCTTGTGTTATATTTTCTAAATAGGACAAACATGCAAAGTCACGATTCAAAGCTAGTATTTTACGAAGCATCTTTACGAGTCGTTATTGGAGCGTTTACCCTTGCTAGGGAATATTTAGGTGACCCATATTCGTCCCCTGAGCTCAAGCTGAGCTGCATGGTTGCAATCAAATCACCGTTTTTGCCCCGGGGACACGAATGAGATATTAGTCGATGCGTGCATACTTAAGGCTATGTTTGTTTGACGCTAACTACATAGTTCAATGCTCAATATGTTATACGAATTTTATTTAGAATTAAAGCTTGTGGGTTTGTGGTTGGAGATTATATAATGCATTTCTGTAGGTAGGACTATTAAAACTGAATAAATTTCTACGGGAGTTAGTTGATTATATTGTTAATTTTTTTATGCTTTAATGCAGCCGTGCAGCCAAAACATTCGCTTAGTCAACAAAGTCATACAATTTTTTTAAATGTACATAAATAATATTTAAAAAACAACAGTGATTTAGCTCATACATGGGAATACTTCATAGGCTAGATAAAATCGTAATATTAATATTAATTTATTCAATTCGTCATATTCTGTCAATAATTAATTAATTTTTTTTTTATTATCGCAACAGCTTTTTCAAATTTATTTTTTCTTTCAACCTATTTTATAATTTTAAACCAGACTTTAAAACCATTAATATACTATAAACTAAGAATAATTTAAAAACTCAATTAGTTGATTCATAAACATGTTGTGAAACACGCGTGAAACCGGGGGCAGTAGTCTATAATTAATAAATGCCACGACACGCTCTGTAGATGAGAACAAATCTTCTTTGAAAGTTAAATGGATTTTTAAGAGTTGGATTCTTTCGATCTGCGAACTGTGAAAGAAAAATGTTACTTGCTTGTTCGCCAATTCGCTTAATTACTTTTAACGTTTAAAGAGAGACTATAAACTAAAATAATAATCGAACGCACTGCCGTTTGTTTTTGTCCTGTTTTGTGATTGTACTAAAGTCAATAATATTATTATATAACTAGCTTCTGCCCGCGACTCCGGCCGACAGAAAGACAGACAGAGTTACTTTCATTTAAAATATTAGTATGGATTGCCTACAGTGTTATGATTATTATATTACCGGCAAGACGCGACTCAAAGAAAGAAATTAATAGTAAAAGAGTTATTGAAAAATACAAATGTAAATTACAAATATATTTTTCCGGTATGGGAATCGAACCCACGACCCTTCGCGCAGAAAGCAGTTGTGTTACCACTGCGCCAAGCGGTCGTCCTATTCAAATGACTATTTCCTATAAAAGTAAATCTATAACTAACGTCTAGAAATACCTAAACACTGAAGTACATACATGCAGAGTCTACACTCAGTACTCTGTGCTCTGTAGACGATCGCTTCAAACTTGTTGACTCAACACAGATTTTTTTAATGCGCTACATGATAGGGCTGTGCTTACACAAAAAGTTTGTTTATTTATTTAAAAGTCCCTCTACTCTTTAGATGAAATAAATTGTCGCGTCGTACACACAATGAAACACACGTATAGATATTAACCAAC
>JADANM010005443.1:992937-1006632 GCA_026213755.1 Eurema hecabe
ATATAAGCTGAAAATTTAAGTTGATCTTATTCAATTAAACTTGGCGAAAAAGGGATTTTTGTTAAAGAGTATATAATAGATATTGTCACCACCTTAGGCTACTTCTACTTATCTGCTTTTGTCCGCCAAGCAGATTTTAGTCTAGGCTGTGCAAAAGTGCTCTAAAGCCTCCGTGAGAGCGAAGTTTAAATCGATTCAAGCCTGTAATACGTGCATCCTCACACAGCAGTCGAGATTCAAAACGTTGTAGCTCTGACGTAAGGTGATATTAATCAAAATTGAACCGAGTCGACCTGTCTCAGAATACGCAAAGGAACACCTATGGGTTTTAATCTGAGGTGGAAGGAGGATGTAATTATCCCCTGAACCAAATGGCCGACGATTCGATGTCGAGAAGTGGTATATATGCCAAGTCTCGAACAAATATCATAAGCGCGATTTAGAACGCGGCGCATTAGTAGCGGTTGTTACAAATCGGAAGTACCATTCGATGCGAATCCTTTTTTTTGACGGGGGAAATCCTCTTAAGGATACCGCGTCCTCCTCGGGGGAGAAGGCTAACCTAACCTAATCACCACCTGCCCGAGTACGAAGACTTCCCACCGTTAACAAAAGGTATACCAATACTGACATGCTCCACAAGTCGACCTCGGGCCCGTAGCGGCGGCCGTCCACAAACAGCTCGGGCGCCGCGTACTCCAGCGAGCCGCACGGCGTGCGCAGCGCCGCGCCCGCGCACCACACGTTCGACAGGCCGAAGTCTGCACCACACCACACAATACACACTCTTACACTGTTACATCTCTCCTATCCTAAATTTCTGCAAATCCTAGCTTCCAATTACAATATAGCACTTATGCGGCATAATGTTTAATGTTTCTTTAGTACGCGTCATTTATGTTTAACGCTGGACGAGAATAGCTGCGCATCGGTAGAATCGCGCTCGTAATTGACGTATTGGTGCGAGAAAGACAACACGACTGGGGCGACCAATCAACGCTCGCGCACCCGACGATCACGCGCCCCGCGCGCCGCCTCGTTACCTCGATACATTTTTTTGACTTCTGCGCAGGTTTCGTTCAGCGCTAAAGATTCGTAACGCGTACTATACTTTAGTAACGCTTCGCACAATCGAGCACTAAAGGTTACAAGTTCAAAATTCCAATTAGCTTCAGCAAAATTCGGCAATCGACGCCAATGAGTGGCACTGTGGTGTGTAATTGGACGACTAGGTGAGATTGTGTGTGTGTTTATGTATGGATGTGTGTGTCTGAGTTGTGACGTAAAAGCTACAGAAGCTTTGCAAGGTTTGATCATGTGTAGGTAGATACACCAGGTGGTACAACAAATTTACCAAAAATATCTATACATATGGAAATTTTGCTGCTTAAAAGCTTATTCGGGACGTAGAAAGTGCCACTGACTAATACAATTTAGAAATAAATTGTATAAAACAATGTCTTACCAACAATTTTTATGAACTGTTTCGTACTATCTAACATTATGTTCTCCATCTTCAAATCCCTGGAAAAAACCACCAACCCTTAGCTACGTCATCAAACTATACAAAACATTAATAAATGACATTTTTAATTGGTAAAGTGCTACCAACTATGTAAAAATGTTAAGTGCAATTCATTCAAGAATAATACTTTTTACTTTTCCTTAAAAATAGCCCTACATTACCAAGCTAATAATTTAATTATTTTGATGGGAAACGTTCAATCACAATAATGCTAGCGGCAATATAAAGCGTACACATAACCGATAAGGTTAATGTTTGAACGGAGTGTATTAATTGTATGTAATGGAACTTTTTTTTATTAATTATTAAAATTGTAAAATTAAATTCCTATTTGACTAGTTTAAAATATACAAGTTAAGTTTTCTATGTATGCTTAAATTTATAAAACTACGCATCCGATTCTAATAATTCATGCGGTTTTTTTTAATAGATAGAGCGATTCAAAAGGTGACTATTAAATCTATATATACTAATATATAAAGCTGAAGAGATTGTTTGTTTGTTTGAACCCGCTAATCTCAGGACCTACTGGTTCGAATTGAAAAATTCTTTTTTTATTTAATAGACAATTTATCGAGGAAGGCTTTAGGCTACATAACATCACGCTGCGACTAATAGGAGCGAAGATATAATGGAAAATGTGGAAAAAACGGGGAAAATTATTCATCTTTGAGGGCTTCCTTTGCGTGCGCTGCGAAAACGGTTCAAGATACCAAAAAATATGAATGAAAGAATTATTCCTCTTTAAATGATCTAAAAAAAAGTTCGCGACAGCATATGTCAATCTTCTAAGATTGACTCACTATAACATAATAATAGAAATAGATCCGACGAGGACGAAGTCGCGAGCAACAGCTAGTACATAAATAAAATGACATTAAATGTAGGTAGCACTAGCACGTACCGGTGCACGACGCCCCTAGCGTGCATGTGCCGGACAGCGGACACGAGCTGCGCGGCCAGAGCGCGCGCGCGCGACTCGGGCAGACCTCGAGCCGCGCCGCGCGCCGCCAGCACGTGCGCGCACAGGTCGCCGCCGCCGGCCGCCTCCATCACCACGTACAGCCGCGGCCCGTGCTAGTTCACACTTCATATATGCATACTATAACGGTAACGTGCGTGAATCACATACGTGATACGCACGCACAATGTCACACACACACAAACATATATGTGCATGCACGCATTCTCGCGCGTGCAAACTTACGCACACACACACACACACACATATATATATATAGTATGCATACATATTACATAGGTACCGAACGGTATGTAACACGCGATATTCAATTATACACGCATGCACTCGCGCAAACTCACGCACACACACACACACATGTACCGAACCGAATAGTAAACAGGTACGTTCACTCACCAACGTACACACGCGCGCATACTCCCTAATACTCCGTTCAAGTTAGCAAGGTCTGGGATTTTTATAAGATGATGTAAGTGCTGGAGGCCTGTGTATAAAGGTTTAGTCACCAGTCCTATAAAAACCCTGGATCGGACTAATATACCTATTAGTCCATTGAAATGTTACATGAGCTTTGCATTTTTTAAAGGACGCAATTTTATTTTTGTGACATGTGCGCCTTTATTTAATACCAATAAAATCGCTTTAATCAAATCTCGCTTAGCGCTGCGTGAACACTCAATTCGCTTGATTTTTTTCTAACATAAGGGGCAAACGAGCATGAGCCACCTGATAGAAAGTGGTCGCCGCCTATCAACAGTCGAGGAGCTTGACAGCTCTGGGTTGCCGACCTTTGACTTATTTGATTGTTATTTCTAGTTTCTACGCATCATAGAACCTAGGTACATAATCTATACATATAATAAAAACGTAAAGAGTCGCTGTCTGTACAAGGAAGATATATAAGAAAAAAATATTATGGGAGACCTTTATTAACGCAATAGAAACCAAAACAATAATTTTTGGAATTTTTGTCTGTTTGTTTGTGCACGCTAATCTCAGAAACGGCTTATCCTATCTAGATGGGGTTTTCAATGATATATTGTGGTAAGCTTCACTTAACATTTACTGTTTAATTCATGTCAATCGGTTGATAAATAAAAAAGTTATGGCAATTTAAAGAATCATGTGGAACTTTCCGAACGTTTGTTGGCGCGGGTTCGGCATTTTCAAAAATGCTGCCCAAAGTCACTTCTCCGCGGGCGAAGTCGCGAGCACAGTTAGTTCTCAATAAGAATCATATTGTAATTCGCCTTTTACTTCTGCAGAAGGCTAAGGTGTTACCATCATTGTCTCGTATAAAGCTGCGATGCAGGGGTGACGGAGTTTAGCCATTACTCTGGGCTCGCGGTGCAAATTCCTTCTTGCGTAATCCTCTTTGATGCAGGTCAAGTCTATTATTTTAATCGCCACCTTAAAATTTTATTTGGGATATCAATTTGACAAGCCTCATCTGTGCTTTGCAATGTTAATACTATAGACTTAGACTTAATTAATATTTTGAATTATTGCTATTCAGTTAGAATTTAAAAATTAAACCCTGTTTAATGAAAAAAAGTACGTAATAAAGAAGGATTAAAAAATACTCTCGAAGGCTACGACTTGATATGTTTTAAACATAAGTAACATTATCACATTTCTTTTACGAATTAAGTTTCAAAAAACAAATAAGCGATTGCTAAGCTCAAAACACGAAACGAATAATTGTTATCATTAGTTGATACTGAGCACTATTCCCCAGTAGCATGAGAGGAAAGCAGAATATCTCCAACCTTTTTTCCAATAACACGATGCGTTGCTTCCTCAACTTTCGCAAAGTGACCCTTTCCTAGAACTTTGCCTGTCATCAAATAATTACCGACGCTGTAAACTTGCCCCTTCCGTGTTAAAGCCATCACATTTAATTTATTTCTAAACTTATATTTTTCTATACATATTGTTGGCGCGAATTTTTAAAAATACACACCGATACATTAAATATATCGTTGACCGTCATGTCAGATACAAATTACAATCGTTTGTTTGTCGCTTGAAATTGGAACATCAGTCGACTATGTGACATTTAACGCTGCTATTTTTATATAGTAAAAACGTTTTGTTTATCTCTAAGGTTTCTAAAGGCACAAGGAAAGGAGTTGAATTAAAATATTGGTTAAGTCTCAAATTATAAGAAGGAATTTAAAAATTTTGAATCAGCATGAGTTTAACGAAAGTTTAGGTGCAGCTTTTGAATAATGCAATAACCGCATACTGTATATTATGCGATCTAAATTCTAATACGATTTCAATTAGATTTTAGATATTGCATATCAGTCGCAAATCACAATAACTAGAGTACGTTGATATGTTATAAATTTACTTCACCTATTCATGAGCAAATTATATTTTCTCCAGTAAAAATTGTTAAAATATACCTATTATAGATAAAAAATATATTTGTTACAAGTTATAAAATAAGGATTCGTGAGAACCATATTTATTTGGCGAAATATATGATTTTCGGAAAGTCGTGTAGAGTGCTCAGTGCTCATTGACATTTTCCAAATTTTTAACGACTATGATCTTTGACTTTTATGACATATTATGTTATTTATTTATATTTTATATATTTTTTAACTTTTATATGTAAGTTTAACGGAAAGTCGAGTAGTTATTAAATTATTAATATTGAATAACAAACTAAGAGGAATTGGGATAATAAATAAAAGTTAATGATGGATTTGGAATTTTGGATATAGGTATTTAAATTGTTATTCAAATATCCAGTTTTATGTTCGATAATATGCGATAAATGATTAACTGAGCTAGCTGCAACTCATAAGACATTTGTGATAAGACACAGATAAGCCAGCGACAAATGATTTGCTATTACCATTAAATAACTTATAAATTTAAACAAGTTCTCACTTCTCGTCGCCGCGTAGAGGACGTGAAGAACTTACGATTAATAACACAGTTGTAAAAATAGGTATCTATATAATTTTAAAAATATACTTTACTATGAATTTCGTGAAATATTTTATTTGTAATCACGTCAATTTTTTTCGCTTAGTTTTTCAGAATTATGAATACTGAAGACCTCAAGTTTGATAAGATGCCAGTGGATACAAAACTTGCAGAGGTAACTGAAATTAAAATAATTATTTACTTTTCATAATAAAGAGTATGTTTGTTTACATATAGGTATATCAGAAACCTAAACATAATGTATAAACTTAATTAGATTTCAACCTTTTCAGGTGTACTTAGAGCAATATAAAAACGAAATTGAGAATCTAATTACAGAACATGCACATACAATCAAATTAAACACATCTGACTGTGTATCATTTGGAGATATAAATGAAATATATACACATCTTTCTGAACTTATTGTAGAGAGGAAACAATTGTTCTGTCAACTAGAATATTTGATAAGAAACATTCCAATACAGGAAACTGAGGAATATGACTTAAAATTGCTGACAAACAACTTGTTGTTTTGGAGTGAACATGAAGTTGAAGAGAGTACTAATGATCAAGGTACTTGCTATTTTACTTCCCTTGCCTAGAACCTTATGCCAATTTATTGGTCTTTTTTAAAGGTCTCTCGCTATTAAAGAGGAAGATAAATTTTCCAAACAAATTAATGTTTTTGCTGCAACGGCAGCAAAATTATAACAATTAAAACTTGAAAATGTTCAAGTTTTCGTTTTCATTATATTTTGCTTACTGTGGGGAAATGCACATGCATAGCTACAGTCCTGGGGCTTCAATCTACTTTAGACTTCCAACTAAATGCCCATGTTTGTTCTTCATCCCATTTTATGATGGGGTCGCGGGTATCCTATGGTTATGACCTGACTTTGCATTATATGTACTTTTAATGAAATTATATAAAATAATTTTGAATAATTTTAAATGTTCCAGAATGCATAGTACAGATGGATGAAGACACCCCATTAGTGACATTGGGCTGGATTGCGCAGATATATGTTAATTGCTGTTTTGTACCAATTATAAATGTAACTAGAAAAACTGCTGCAATATGTCATTTATTTTTTCAACTTTGCAAAGAGGCTGGGTAAGAGTTGTTTATTAATTCTCTGTAAACATTTTAAAAGTGACATTACCTTACTAAGTATATTTAGTTGGTTAAGGTTTAAGTTGGTATATTGTCAACTATAAATTCATTGGATACAATACAATTACTATTCCTACTATTTTACCAGGGGTAGGTCTCTTTCGCAGAAGATGGTCTGGGTGGGTACCCCCACAGTGCCAGATATTTGTACGGAGTTTGGCTTTACAATAAAGTTCCGGGTAGCTCTGCATTGATACTCCCCACTATATAGCATAAAAAAAATAATTTGAAAAACATTATCAAACTATCTTTTAACAAATATTTCCTTAAAATCAGTTTTAAGTAATTATTGTGCTACAAAACTTTTTTGCTTTCCTCGAAGGATTGATATGCCCCAGAAAACCATAAGAACACACGTAAGTGAGTTCTTATGTTCACTGTGTTGCCATAGTATTAGTATAAATACTATTTACATACTAATCAATTTGTTTCAGATTAACAATTGTTTTGACTTGTTATGAAGAATCTAAGAATGTGAAAAAAATTAAGGGTATGTATTTTTTAATATAGTCCATTATCTAGAAAGGATAATCATTGTAGTTTCCATCCAATATCGTGATAAATAATATACACAATAACTGTTAATATAGGAGTCATTCTTCTGGAATACAAATATGAATCGCCAAATGTGTTGCTAATTGCGCAACTCATTATCAGCTGAACTAGGTTACAGTACAGGATTATAACTGAATAATTTTTAAAAAATCTTACCACAAAATTTTTATGACTGCTTGTATTTGTGTTCCCCGTATTAATAAAGAAAATCAATGATATTATTTACTTTGATTTCTCAGAATACTCAGAATTTTTCAATGTTAAAAAAATATATTATTTAGTGAAGCTGTATTTGAAAAGTGATCTATGTTATTGCAGAACTTGAAAAGGGATGTATTGGAATTATTACGAACCGGTCAGATATAGACTCGGCTGTTGATGTGTTATTGGAAGGTCCTAGAAGAGTAAGTTTTTTCATTGTAATAAGATTTCTCTTATAATGCTAGTTTTTTTACCACAAGTCTAATTTTAATGATAAATAATAAAAAAGTGGCTAAATAGTCCTTCTATTGGTAAGTATATGTAAAATCTTTTTTATATTCACAAAATTAAATTAAATAGTAGAATTAATTAGTATCGCAAACTAGATTTTTTTACAAAAAAATCTTTGTTTAATTGTATTTAATATAATATTTAAATAATTGTAAAAATAAAAATATTAATAAACCTATTAAAAATTTAAATGACCATAAAGAAGTGACAATATAAGCTTTAATTATATTTACTTGTGTGTTGTTTTCAGAAACCATGGGCGGTTAGTGAGATATTAATCGAAGAGAGTGCAATAGAGTGTTTTAAAAGGTCTATATCTTGGAAAACTAAGAATCAACCGGCAGTAGATGCAAATATAGCATCACAATGTTCAGAGAGCTACACTTACAATGAGAGACTATTTCTGTTTGAGTATGTAGGAGACAGATTGAGAGAAAACAATGTTGTCCTTATCAACACATACAGAACTGTCAAAGAATTGTTAAGTCTGGTCCCCGTGTGTCTCTCAGTTTCATTGTGGTCAAGCGATGTGGCAGAGTCCAATGAAATAGCATTGAAACTTAATACCACCATTGTATGGGTCAATGGTTTTGGCAATTTCAACGGTCCAGAACAAACATCTCAATCACTTTTCTCTCTATTCTCTGCAAATACTAAGAAATTTATAAAACCATCAAGCGGTTTACAATCTATATTGAAGTTACAAAATGCATGGTTGAAAATGAATGTTCTCAATCGTACTGCGGTGGTGAAAAAATGTTTAGATCTTAAAATAAGATGGGAAGATTTTGTTCATGTTGGTAACACATATATGTGTTTCGGTGTAATGTTGCCAGTTGGGTTAATGAGTTTTCGTACAGATAAGATTTTTAAGGAGGATGTTGGTAAAAATCTTATTATTGGTAATGCAGTGATAGTTAATGATGTGAAAAACAAAGATTTTCAGGAACAAATAAATAAGCTAAGGGAAGCAGGTGCTCCCATTTGTTGCGAATCATTTTATTATACTGATGAGGGTTATGAATCTTCTATAGACGAATTTTATAAAAGAAAGGTTATTTGGACCAGCTATGGTACAATTTTTGCTAATTAACATAATTTTTTGTAATTATAATTTTTCGTCGCCATGTTAACCAGAGTCTATTTTACCTATGCTTAAGCAGAGTTATTGTTCAATCTACATATATATTTTTTAATGTTTATGATTAATAGAAAATATATTTTTGTACGTATATAAACCGTTGTATTATTTATGACTACTTTTTACTTATGACTTTTCAAAAATACAAGAGACTTCTAGTATTGGCTATATAAATGTAGAAAATAAAAATAATATTTATTTAATAACGATCATTTGACAAATAATTCCGTAAAAATACCGGACCTGGCTAATTTGAACTTAACGCAATTAATAGATTGAAAAAAAAGTAAAACTTAAAAAAATAGTGTCTATGATGGAATTCAATGATAATGAACTTGCTTAAATATACATATTTATTCCTCTTCCTACTTCTATTATATGTCTTTTATTTATGAATTCTATTAATGTGTACAGTATATTGTGTTTGTTTATTTTATCTAATGATGTTCATATTTAATTTTATTCCTATTTATATATGTATTTGCATATATCCTCCAACTTTCCTAAGCTCTCTCTTCCGAATCCGATCCTGCTTTTTGTTTTTAATATGTTGTTTTGTTTCCCAACATTTTAATTTGCTCTGTGGCAAATGCGCAAACCGCGCGAGCCATCAACCAAAAGAAAAAAAAATACATATTATCTTATCTCGTTTTGCCGCGTAAAATCTTTTTTTTATTCTTAAAATATAAGCATATGCTCAATGATATTATAATATGAAATCCATACTAATATTATAAATGCGTAAGTAACTCTGTCTGTCTGTCTGTCTGTCTGTCTGTCTGTCTGTCTGTTACGCTTTCACGCCAAAACTACTGAACCGATTGTAATGAAATTTGGTACACAGATGGTCTAGAGCCTGAGATAAAACATAGGCTACTTTTTAACTAAAAAAAACGGTTATAAGGGGGAGAAAGGGGAAGTTAAAGTTTATATGAAAGTCCACGCGGACGGAGTCGCGGGCAACAGCTAGTATATAATATATGCCTATGACATTCAAATACATTATTTAGGTTTCTATTGATAATAAAAAAAATATAACCAATATTTGATTACTAACTTTCGTTGTAAAAACTTTTATAATATTTGTAGGATTTAGGCTACATAAAACGTATTTCTATGTAGGATTTTTTATAAGAAAAAAACTGCTAGGCGTATTGCAAAACATATCTCATATAACAAATAACAATACGCATATCATATTTAATCGACAACAGCCTTCCGCTTGAAAAACGATCGCAAGCGTAAATTGTAAATACATCATTTTGCTTAGTTTTTATAATTTTACTAGCTGTTGCCCGCGAATCCGTCCGCGGTTTTAACTCCCTCTTACAATCCTTATTCCAGTTAAAAGTTGTCTATGTCCTTTCTCAAGGTCTACATTATCTGTGCACCAAATATATTATTAGAATCGTTTCAGAAGTTTTAAACGTAAAAGCGAGACAAACAGAAAGCGAGATAATTTCACATTTGTAATATTAGTATGGATTGTTTGACAGTTTCTTTTACCCTTATTTTTTGTCTTGGTCGACAATTAGAAAAAGGTCTATCTAATGGTGGTCTCAGCCCATAAAAAAAAAAAACAGATTGCATGTTAACTGCCGGTCTTAACACTACTAAGTGATATCTTCCAGTCAACCATAGGAGAGAAAAATACAATAATTATTATGGGGGTGGCGAAAAGCAACAAATCTTATGACTATTAAGTATATACATATAATACTTCCACACATACATGAATATACTTACGAATCTTATAGGTTATTTATTCGGTAGAAAATTCACCGGTTAAGTGCGAGTCGGACCTGCTAACCAAGGGTTCCGGACATTACGAGACTGTTATAACATTTTGCAATGGGCATAAAGCTCATTCATAATATGATACCTGCTATTTAAACTAATAAGTTTTCTTAAAAATATAGTCAGCCAAAAATGTCGCTTCACCCTATTGCTGTTTTACACTAACAAGTTTGATTAAAAGTTCAGAGACCTGTGTACGTTTAAATTTTAACTCAACACCTTACATTCCTGGTTTAAACATATGTTCCTTTCTTTTTTAGTTTAGTTCCTTTCTTTAGCATATGCGCAACTCTAACAAATATAAAAGATTGGTTATAATATTGTACTTATTTCTTGCAGAACCCTAAAAATATATAATTTTGATGACACAATACTAAATATAGAATACCTATAATTTTAATGAATATGATAAAAATTGCAAATTTAGTTGAAAATAAATGTATGCTGAATATGCTTGGCCTGATTTTAAAACGTGCCAACCAATAATGGTTAGGCCACAAAACATTTTTTTATATTAATTTTGTAATGAAATATTTTTAACTAAAGGTGCCCCGGGGCTTACCCGCATAGTTCCCGTGGCAATACCGAGATAAAAAGTATCCTATGTGTTAATCCATCTTATCCACCTACCAAATTTCAACTAAATCGGCCCAGACGTTTTTGCGTGAAAGAATAACAAACATACATCAATACATTCTCATAAATTTTCAAATTTATAATATAAGTAGGATTATAGTCTTTCTTTATAATATCTAACTATATATACAGTAGGTATATTTTAGGTCTAAAATTCCCATAAGAATTTCTATGCGTTGTGTGGTAGAAATAACTATTAAACAATAACCCCTATGTACCTACATTCGGTAGTTCTTATTTCGTTAGAATATGTAAAATAAATAGTTAATAATATAATGTTGTAATGAGGTAGAGCCTTTATTGATCTAATATCACCTTCCATTTGGCGGAATAATTTAAAGCTCCTAAAGTAAGAATATCAAAATAAAAATTTCTTCAAAAAGTTCTTATCAATAATGGAAAAGTATGTTATGGTTATATCAGACATATCCCCTCCAAAACCCAACTGAGAACCCCTAAATACTATTTGCTTGAAAAGTTATTTAGAAAAGAAACAAGCGTCCAGCACCGGCATCGCACGCAAACATGCTGCATATTATAGTCTATACTATATTATAATATATAAAGAAGTAAAGTTTGTATGTTTGTTAAATTTTACGGGGTAATCTCGGGATTTACTAAAACGATTTTAAAAATTCTTTCAACAATAGAAAGCCACATTATTGCTGAGTGTCATAGGCTATATAAAAAACCGAAAGATCAAAAAGGATTATTTACATTTTGCCTAACGAAGTGGGTCAGCTAGTACATATAAAACTTCCTCTTAACTCATTATACCGGATAAAAAAACCGCATGACAGTCGGTTGCGTACTTTTAAAGATTTAAGCATAGGTACATAGGAGCAGACAGAAAAAAGCAACTCCGTTTTATACTATGTACTTCGGTAATGATGATGAATACCTAATCATTGGTTTAATTTAATAATCTAAATCAAACAAATGAATGAAGTATCTAAATAACATATCGTCGTAAAATCCCTACAGTAAAAACATTTAAACACAATTCAATTTATTTGAGTAGATTTGTTGTTTCAATTGATACTCTTTTTGCCAATATTACAATTAAAAAACTCGCGATGAAGCTCCTTAAACGTCTTAGCAAATTAGTTTTGTTTTTTTTTATAAAAAAAATATGGCAACGACAAAAAGTTAGTTTTAATAAAACCATATTGCCAATACTATATTTATAATAATATATTTTTTAAGAAGTATAATATATAATATATAGGATAGCTATAAAAATAGATATTTCTACTAATTCAAAATCTCTTGTAAAGCCTTCATTTATCATAAAACATAAAAGTTTAAATATAAATTAAATACAAATAACAAGCATAGTCGCGTTACATAATTAGTATGTACAAAAACACTTGTAATCGACGCACGAGCAAGCCGCGTACGTTCATTTTGTCGCATCAGCGAATATTTCATTATAAATAATCGCTCCAGTTACAAGCAATCACATTTTCAAACACAATGAGGGTCTGCTCGTTCCTCCTCGCCGTCCTCGGCGCTGCCAGCGCCAATATTGTTCGACACCAGTTCTATCCTCAAGTAGACTTCGTCTTCCAACCCTCGGACACCGAGCGACACTACCGGTGGCCGGTCGAGAGCCAAGAGAGATTCACCTACGACGACAACAGCGACTACCCAACCGGCCGCTTCGTCAAGGAGATCACCTCACCCTTCTTCAACAAAGTCATTCAACGCGAACAGCCTCCTAAGTTTGGGGAAGCCGCAGCATGGAAAGGCATCCACATGGCCGTCGGACCCAACTCACCCGTCGACGACAAGAAGGACATCGAGAGGGTTTTCGAAGATGCATACAAAACCATGGAACACATCACGGAGGAAGACAAACACAAGTTCCACACATCGTATGAAACAGCTCTTCGAGCTGATGCTGACCACGAGCACCTGAACGCCACTCAACTCCTCAAGCAGCACAAATATTCAGCTGAAGAACACCAAGTACAGACCGACGATGGCTACATCCTTACAATGATTCGCGTTCAACCCAAAGAAGTCACCACCGTCCTAAAACGTCCCGTAGTATTCTTGATGCATGGCCTGTTAGGAAGCGCCGATGACTGGCTGCTCATGGGACCGGGTAAATCTCTAGCCTATATGCTAGCCGACGCCGGGTTCGAAGTCTGGCTCGGCAACTCCCGAGGTAGCAAATACTCCCGCCGTCATGTCAGCAAGCACCCAGCACAGAACGACTTCTGGAAATTCAGCATCGACGAGATTGCAGAACACGATCTTCCAGCCATGATTGACTACGTCCTGCGTGCTTCAGAGGAGGATAAACTTTATTATATTGGTCACTCACAAGGTACAACTGCATTCTTCGCTCTCGCCTCCTCCCGCCCCGAGTACCGCAAGAAAATAGCTATGATGTACGCTCTTTCTCCCATGGTTTACATGACGAACGCACGCAGTCCGCT
>JADANM010005443.1:1007865-1040763 GCA_026213755.1 Eurema hecabe
TAAGCAGTGGCTAAAAGATATTCGTTAACTATTTTTAGAAGGACGTGACGTAAGTAATTTAAGCTACGCCTGTTTATTGCTTAAAGGTATACAATATTTAAAACAAGCGACAAGTCTATTTAATATGACAAAAAGTATCTTCATTTCTATCGTCATCTCCACGGACCCCTGTATTTTCACTTTCCCCAAGGACTATGTAACATTTCCAGTTTCTAGCACTCTCCACTATTTAGGCATAAAAATATTAAGTAAATTCTTATTTATACAAACTAGATGGCAGCAGTGTGTCTTATGTTACTGTTTGGGTCATGTTTATCTGTCTGACATTTAAATAATAATTGCCAAGCCCACGCTTTGTTTTGACAAGCGCTTCGGTACTGTCATCGGAGCGTTGTATGTGAAAGTGAGATGGATATAGAAATATTTAAACGTTAGAAAGAGATGGTTGCGCGGCGGCGCCGTAGCTTGCTTCCCGCCGTCCCCCAAAACGGCCGTCAGTCAGTGAATACAGTCGCTCTGTAAATCATATTGCTATTTGAAGATAGCTATTTCCATTTATTTGTATCAAGTGTCAATTTCCTGATCCATATTCGATAATATAGTGTTAGTTTGTTATTGTTTTTATGTGATTATGTGCACAAACATTTTCTTTCCAATGGAATAATAGAAGATGATACCACCTACGGCCGGTATAGCACAAGAGCATCACCACCGGCCCGCTATGACGTACCAACAGCGAAGAGACCTTAGAGAAATAACAAGAGACATTATCAGAGAAGCCCGCGTTTCAAATAGACAGCAGTCAATGTCGCCTGGAGGTAAGAAAGCCGGTCAAAAACGACGCCACGTTTCCGCCATGCATGTCAGCATGACATACGTCAAGCTGACATAAATACAAAAACAAGGAATAATTCCTTGTTAAATTACGTAAAAATCTATTTTTCGATAGTTTTGAGGGGCTAGTGTGTTGTTTGAGCTGGAAACTAGGTCTGTTACGTCACCTGTGTGTTCGATCTCACCAAACTAAAATGGCGCCAATGCGCCACATTGCCCCGCAGTCGTGCTTCGTTACCGTATCTGATAACCCATATTCGTATTTAGAGTGTTGAAAGAGTTGTCTAAATCAGTTTTACAGCTTACTGAATACAACAGTTATATGTAGTGTAAATAATATAAGCGATCAATCAATTAGGGAAGCTTTATTTGGCACGTGCAGGAGTTATTTTTAGATAGCTTGTACGTGTCGTCAAGGAAGGCTAATCGATAATGGGTATGTGAACGTTTTATATGTTTCTTTGGTAGTGTAATCGTTTCCCGACAAATTTAAGAGTGTTTATTTTGTTTGTTTACAATTCGTTATTGGAATCTTGATGACTTAAAATGTCGTAATGACAGTAAAATTGACAGCGGTCATGTAGACAAAATGGCGGATTCTATTTATTCAATTAGATTTTCGAGTTAAGTTTAATCACGCGCTCCGCTAGGTGGTGCAGTTGCTGCGTTGATGTTTGATATTATGACGTTATTGGATTGTTTAAATTTAAAGGAGTTTGCTATAAGTTCACCTTGTCCATGTCGATGTATAGATGATACATTTACTCTTTGCATCTAGATAACAAAAATTTAAGTACTAAAATTCTTTTGAAAACGAATCTGAGGTACTAAAACATACAATTTGTATATTTTAATACCTTGTTATAATTAAAATATTTTAATAATTTCCTAAATACTTAGTTTTTCTTCATTAAAGGGTCAGAGTATAGATACTGATGCTAGAAATGAAAAACATAATTAATTAAAAAAATATTTAATAATATAACAATTGAAAATGAATTATACAATATTTCTTATAAGATAAAATTAGGGATATACCTTTAGTATGAATAAGCTATTAATATATTAATAATTTTAAACATTCGTAGTTATTTATGACCTTTTTAAGAAAGTTGACAAAGTTTGATAAATCTGAAGGTTACATAAATTAGCTATTACTTGATTTGGCCTTAAAATATTTAAATTTACATATTCTTACACATTTAGTGTTTGTTATATGTATGAAAATATATTTCATTGTGCCTTGAATATCTGGCACAGATTTCGTTCATATGGAACCAAGGATGAGTGTCCTGTGTGTTATTCTAATTACTGTCTGAATTCAATCAAAATCTATTCAGTAGTTTTTGTGTAAAAGTTTTATAAAGCTCCACATTAACTTATAAATTTTCACATCGGTGGTATTAATGAGAAAATATAAAAATATATTTTTTTATTTTCAAAAGTTAATGTAACTAAGCTTTAATTCTTCAAGTATGAAGTCATGAACACTGCATATTAAAGATAACTTTATCTTTGCTCTAATTTGCGTGACTGATAAGAAATTTAAGAAAATAAATTATGCTTGCACTGGGGTTATGTCATAGTTGCCATTTCCTGTGATTATGTTCATGTTCCTTTAACCAAAGTTATTGAATTGATACACTTATTTGAATCCTATTCAATGCAAATGCTAACAAACAAATCTTTCCTCTTTTAGTAACTTTAATTTAACTTAATGATCATCGAAATTACAATTATTTTAAGCCCAGAGTTTATAATATCGTTTTTATACCAAATTTAATAAATAATGGTTAAGAGTTAAGTTTATACATACCAGATACATAAACATAGTAATATTACAAAGGGTTAAAATATGATACTTTAAGAAGCAAGTTCTGGGACTATTGAACCATTAAAATTTTTCAAACAGATAGATATATATATTTTATGATAAAAAGTAAAAATTGAAAGACCATGTGACCCAACTAATAACCAATTAAAAGATAAAAAATCATCCATTACATGTTATGTAGATCAATCATATATGTCTCTTGAATAGCGGTGAGGTATAATGTCAGCAGGCTCAAAATAGTTAATTAGTACATTGTACTGCCGTGACCAATGTGTCAGGGGGCAAGTCATTATGCAATGACAATAGTTTTTACATCTCACATATTTCATTGCCTTGGTGTTTTTTATAAATTCATTTTAAGTTAATTTTTTTTTATGCTAAATGATCTTAATATAAATACATTACATATTGTAAATACATTAGTGTGACTTATAACCAAGATTTTTGGCTTTCAAATAAATAAAAACGCATTAAAATCGGGTCACTCAGTCAAACAATCCAACAGTCAACAGTTACATCCAATGTAACATACAAAAATGTTTTAGTATTTTTTTTAAGTCACACACCATATAAATATTATTACAATTTCAACTGGCTGAAAATAAACTAAAATTGCAATTTACTTATATTGGCTTATTAATTCAATGTAAAATTAATTCTATAGCCCGGGACCGTTTCCCTTCGACGTCGTCTACGGACGAGAATGAGTCAGGTACTGATGGCGAATCGGACAGGAAACGAATCACCATCTCATATGGAGGCATACCTACATCACAACCACCGGTGAGTATTTTGTTATTACTTATTAAAAGACTTTTAATGCAACTAGTATTATAATTATCTTTCTGTATTAAGTTTTCAAGATTAAACTACTGAATGGATTTAAATTAATTTTGATTTACATATAGTCTTGTGCCTTGATAAGGACAAAGTGTACTTTTTATTTCGAAAAAAGTATCTGTAGTTAATTTTTAATGCAAGGTCGTTTTTGCCTATGATAAATCTAAACTTTGTTGTCTCTAAACTTTAGTTTGTTGTGAAAGTGTTTTTATTACTAAATTTATAGTAACAATGCTCTTTCTTATAAGATAAATTAAGAAAAATTTTTGGTTTTGGAAAGGGCTGAAGTCTAATCAGAATTTACATAATATATGTGGCAAACATTGCAGAAGAAAATCTTGTTTTACTATGAACGTATATTTCATAATTAGTTTAGAAATTTTTTACTGGTTTTCATTCACAGGGTGGTATAATAATCCGCAAACGCCGAGGGAATCTGCCAAAGCACTCAGTGAAGATACTCAAACGATGGCTCTATGAACACCGGTACAATGCCTACCCCAGTGACGCTGAGAAGCTGACTCTTAGTCAAGAGGCTAATTTAACTGTGTTGCAAGTATGTTTAAATATTTAATTTTTTTTCAATGTTTTAGTTTCGTAAAAACTTTCCTGGAGACGATATTTTATATATGAATCCTGTATTTATTACACATTTAAAATACCAATATAATCTTGTTAAAAAAACTCTACAAAATATTTACTTTATGAGATTGCATATTTTTTAATTTAACGAAAATTATTTGGATCTCTTCGTTCTTATGTCATTTACAAAAAATATATAGTAAATCTAAAAATTGAGTTAAAGTATACATGAATGATATGAATGAAATGATGTAATTTAAAAAGTGCAAAATTTTAGAATGACTTAATATGCTCATTATGTTCAAAGACTGCCTGTAACTGGCACACTAGTGCTTTTTATACTCGTTCATTTTTTGAATGTTTCGTATGTTTTGCTGTTGAAATAAACACTTAAATGAGTACAAACAATAAATGTGCAATCATCAGGTATGCAACTGGTTCATAAACGCGCGCCGGCGCATCCTGCCCGAGATGATCCGCCGCGAGGGCCACGACCCGCTGCACTACACGATATCGCGCCGCGGCCGCAAGCAGCTCAACTCCAGCGGCGCCGGCTCCAGCGGCAACCTCGTCGTCACCTCTTGGGACGGCACTGAGATCGAGGTACATACATCCTAACTCATTATTATACACGTAAGGCAGCAAATGAGCTCAATTAGCCCTTTTTTTATAACATAAGGGCAAACGAGCAGGCGAGCTACCTGATGGAAAGTGGTCATCCCATGAACACTCGCAGAGCTTGGGAGCTCTGGAGTGGGGTGCAGACCTTTTACCGTTACTACACAGAAATTATTTTGATCTATTCTATAAAATAACAAGGCAAACAAAGTTACTACTGTTACTATATACTCATTTCCCATAGCAATATCAGGTTCAGAATGTCTTGATGTTTGTTGTTAACCAAGGTCTTTATTATATTACTAGCTGTTGCTCGCGTCTTCGTTCCCGTCGGATCTATTTCTATTATTATGTTATAGTGAGTCAATCTTAAAAGATAGACATATACTGTCGCGGACATTTTTTTAGATCATTTAAAGAGGAATAATTCTTTCATACATATTATTTTTGTATCTTAACCGTTTTTCCAGCGCACGCAAAAGAAGCCCTCAAAGATGAATAATAGTCCCCGTTTTTTCCATATTTTCCATAATATCTTCGCTCCTATTAGTCGCAGCGTGATGTTATGTAGCCTAAAGCCTTCCTCGATAAATGGTCAATTCAATAAAAAAAAATTTTTCAATTCGAACCAGTAGATCCTGAGATTAGCGCGTTCAAACAAACAAACTCTTCAGCTTTATATATTAGTGTAGATAATAATATGTATGTGGGTGCAGGGCGAGGCGGACGGCGAGCGCGGGCGCGACCACGACTATGGCGACGGGCTGCTGGTGTACCGCAGCGACGGCGAGCTGGCCGACGGCAGCGGCGCGGCCGACGCGGACGGCGACTACTCGTCCGGCGTCAGCGAGGACGACGTCAAGTACGACCCCGCCGTGTGGCACTCCGTCATCCGCTACGACGACGGCCACCCGGCCGCCAGGGGGTGCGTGTTCCGTAGCCGGCGCGCCCTAGCGACTAGCGGCCAGTGTCCCAGTGTGTGCGCGAGTGTCGCGAGTGACGCGAGTGACGAGTGTCGCGAGTGACGAGTCCAGTGCCAAGTGACATGGAGATAATATGCTAGAGCGAGAGTACAAATAATGCACTGAATTGGCAAACACAGAACTGCCATCAATCACGAGAAATGAATTAAATTACTAGAGTAAAATTAGAAATTAAAAATAAATGATACTTTCTCCTTCTAGTATGGAAGGTCAACTCAATTCATCATAAAAGACAATATTTTCTATTTGAATATGTCTGTTAACAATGTCATACAAAAAGTAATTCTATAATAATAAAATTAAAGTTTGGCCAGCTCTGTATATTGTCTCTATGTAACAAATACCTCCTGTCGGCTGCCGGGTTGCGTGTGTCTATAGAGCAGTGAACGGAGAGATTTTTGTTTGATTGTATGTTGTGATGGAAGTAGCTTTAATGAGTTTTAAGTTGTATAAATGGATGATTATGTGTGAAAGAGAATGTTAATTATAAGGATCTCCTAAATTGCAATAAAATCCCATTTAGGGTCTGCTTATATTTTGTATAATGAAATATATCATAAGTAGTAAATTCAACAGTAAAAAATCTGAGATGGCTTAAATAGAGAGCTTCGCCATCCCGGTCCGTTCACTAAGAACAACTTAAGTACTTTACTAACTTTGACATTTATTATTAGGGTTGATGTGTATGTTGGTTGTGTAAGAGCAATATTTAATAGTGTTGTTGTACAGCAGGTCGGCGGCGGTGGTGACGGTGCGCACTGTGGACGGCGAGCCGGCGGGCGAGGGCGAGGCGGCCGGGGGCGACGCGGCCGGCGGCTGGCACCCGCAGCTCGCGCACCTGCCGCAGCTGCCGCACCCGCTGCGCCGCCGCTTGCAGGTGCGTACCGCACTGCAGTGCGCATACACACTCACCTACACACACACCTAAATTACTAATATTTAAAATTGTCACTACATTTATGAAATAATAGCTGTTGCCCGCGACTCTGTCTGCGTGGACATTCATGTAAGTATTGACGTATAAACCTTGTTTTCCAATTAAAGAGGAGATTATTCCTTTACTCAGGGTCTAGACTATCTGTGTACCAAATTTCATTACAATCGGTTCAGTAGTTAGGCGTGGAAGCATAATAGACAATACAGAGTTACTTTCGCATTTATAGTATGAGTAGGTATGTATGTTATTTTTCATTGATGAGAAATAATATATGTATATAGCTTTTAATTACTTTAGTTTCCGCATTTTGCGATACACGAACTATAAGTCAACACATAATAAGATTTTGTTTATTGTTTGCATATTTCTTATAAATGATAATAATATTTCCTCCAGGTGGTAGGCACGAGCGCGCCGGAGCCGATGGAGCGCGACAAGTTCAAGTGCCTGTACCTGCTGGTGGAGACCGCCGTGGCCGTGCGCCAGCGCGAGCAGGAGCACGACGAGCTGCCCGTCTAGTGCGCAGGTCACTCACCTCACTTACCTTCACACACTCAGACACACTCACTCACTTATCTTACTCACCTCACGCACTTTCACACACTTACTCAGACACACTCACTCACTTATCTCAATCACTCACCTCACTCACGCTCACTTTCTCACACACACACACAAAACTTATATAGCCATTTACAACTTTACTTATAAAGTATAAACCCACCCAGTCACACCCAGAACTGAACATAAATGAAAAAATGATTTTATGTAATTATTGTAATAGGCTTTATAAATATAAAAAAAAAATTATTTTCATATTTACGAAACAAAACTGATTTAAACATCACATGTTTGTAAAAGTCAAAAGATCTTAGCACATATACTTATGGTATAATTGATTACAGTTATTAATTTTAATTTAAAAGAAAAACTAATTTCAATATTATTTGCAGGTACATCGCGCGTCACTCCTACGTAGTCGATTCACGTCCATATGTCTGGCTAACCTAATTAAAGTACTAACCATCCATGTTATTATACAGATGTACTGTTTTATATGTCTTTGTAACCTACACATTGAATTTAAGACCCATTTCTCTTTAAGTGTTTTTGTAAGATCCATCTTTTACAATGGTCTATCATTGTTATAAGATTTCTTGCTTTTTTTTCTATAGTAACAAAAATAATTTAAATAAATGATAGTGATAAATGGTGAAGCTAATTTTGAAAATTATTTCTCTAATAGCTTCATTATTTGTTACTTACAAATGGGCTATTTTTAAACCCGAAAAGTAATTAATTTCCTGTGGGTTATTTAACATTTATCAAACAAAAGCAATTTAATGTGAATTGGGTCTTTCTTAATATTATAAAAAAAAACTAAAATACATTATACTAAAGCATCAAAATATATATTAAATATATTACTAAGTATTTAAAGTAAAATATATAAATAATATCTAGAAATTTCGTTGAAAAAGAAACGGTTTAATAGTACGAAAATTGTAATCACTTTAATGTTCATGTGTCTTTGGTTTTTTTCTCTAAAGCTTAGCAAATATAGATTATATTAGACTGGATTGTTTTTATTTGTATGTCTTTATTTTAATAAGGTGTTTGCCATGATAAAAAGAATTGTAAGATCTTAGGACGTGATTTCGTAAGTTACTGGTGTGGTATATTTTTTCAAATTTTGTTTTCGGAACAATAGAGGATCTATTTACTATGGTGTAAGGCGTCTACTGTCTATGAAACTATAGATATACAGATAATGTAGTGAATATATTATAAATTGAATGTAACTGTATACATACATATATTTTAAGCAATATATTAATAAATATATAACCGGGAGTTGTTCAAACTATAATGAAAAAATATTTTATATCCAATATTTTTATTCTTCGGTATTACCAGCAGTGAAAAAGGATATTCTTATTAAACATCAATTTTTGTTTGCACATATTTAATTTCACATAAATAAGCAATCGATTTTCATTAGCAAAGGAGTGTCAATTGTCAACGTGAAAACATCAAATAAAAAATATTTAATTACGCCAATCTATTTGCAATACCCGACGATAAATAATTTTCATCAGTCTTCAGAAAGGGACAATCGACTAATTCCACCTTTATAGAGCTTTATCTCCTTCTCACGAAAGAAAAACTAAGATAAGGCTCCTGAAGTAGAAGTTAGCAATCTTTTTTTAAAGGTCTCTCATTATTTTTCATCGGGTACAAAAGTTTTAAATTTACATATTCTAAGCGTAATATGGTGTCAATTGATTTTAAAGGTTTTAAAATTTTGCTTTCATAAACAATAGCTTTAATTTACGATAAATCAATTGGCTAAATAATTTTGATTTTGTCTGATACATACATATATGCATAGACATGTCTAAAGGAGAATGCTTTGTATTGGCCTCAATCGAAATCTTTACAGCAAAAATAAAAATGAATTAATAAAACCTATGATCGTTTAGTTTTAAATCGCAAGTTTAATATCTTGTGTCTTGGTATTTTATATCGGGAAATATACAATATTGAATGTTTGTATATTTAAGCAATTTTTATATATGTAAAAGGTTATGTACCAATCGATCTTTGTTTTACTTATAATTATTTTTTTAGGCAACACCCTTGGTTGTTATATTACCTTCAATTGTAATGTAATTTAGTTTTAGACGTCACTCACACGAACGGAATTAAATATGTAATTTTATTTCATTGCAAACTTCTGAAAGGTACTATTGTTTTAAAATATCGCCCAGCAAGAAATATTGCACTTGTGTTTTGAAAGAACCATCTACTAATTATACTTTGTTATTAGAAATTAGACGATGCTCTCTTTCTATCAATAAATCTGAAAAATATGTCACCGGGTATTTTAATTTACGAAATTAAACCTTTTTAAAACATTGGTACCTTTTACGCAGTTTAAAAGAATTGTGTTCATTAACTTTATATAACTCGCTAAAAAGTCAGTCGATGTAAAAGTGTATTAAAGATTTTTATAAAAAAAATAGATACAGCAAAATGACTTCCGCGATAAATCGTTTCGTGTTAACGACGCCTAAATGAAGATAGGGTGACAATTATATATTGATATAATTCAAGAGTTCTTTTTCGTTTGTAAGTTCGTAATAATTAATTGATTTAGTTTAGTTGTCGATGTAGGGCACATTTCGTTTCTTCGCCTCAGTACAATAACTGTTAGACTATTTTTATATTGAGTCCTGTATATACTTGTGTAAGGCCCTAACTTGTTAGTGATTTTAATAAAATATGATTTCGCATTGTGATGTTTTATTTACTCCTAGCCAACATTAACTGCAGTAAGATAATCTTAAAACGTGGTTTTAATTAATAAAATAAGGTAAGTCCTTGAAAGGTCGGCAACCCACTCCAGAGCTGTCAAGCTCTGCGAGTGTTGATGGGCGGCGATGACCACTTTCCATCAGGTGGCATCGTTTTGTTATAAAAAAAAACTGTTGGGAACGATGCTTCCACTATCTCTTTTATTCTCTACAATAAATAGGTAATCGAAGGTTTATTTCTTATCAATGAACAATATCAAGCTTATTTTTTATTCCACTGTTTCTCCGCTTGGCGGCGCTGCCGTCCGGTGCGGGAGATTTTCTCTTGCCTTCCTCCACAGTGTTGCCAGTCTCTTCGATGATAATATCTTGCGATGGTATTGCCATTAAAATATTATCGAAACTACTGCAATTTTTATCGATATCCTGATCTGAAAGAGGACCATTACTTTTACAACTGAACTTAAATTTTATTGCGATAGAACTGGCTGAATGCTTAAATTTATTTGAAAAGTGTTTTAAGATATAATTTATTTACAAGAAAAGACCAGAGGGTGTGCAATTAAAAAATAATATATACGAAAAAACTTTATTGAAATCAAAAGAAAATCTTGAAAATAAAAAAATGTCAAGTGAATACTTATTTACAAGAAAAAAACAAAAATGAAGAGTAAAAGTATAGAGAAGACAACAAGTTACAAATTCGTAATTTGTAAATCGTAATTAGCTTAACTTTAAGAAGTAAAATCAAAAAGAATGTCAAAATCAAGTGTGGCTAACCCATGTCTTTTTGTTTCATGAGTTGTTTGAGCCTAAACTCTTCCTGGGCTTGTTTTTGGCGCCTTTTCCTCTCAGCCCGCGCCTCCTCCTCGTTCGCCTCCTGCCGTATTAAAACTTTTTTGGATTTTATAAAAAAAAAATTAAAACAAAAAAAAAACATAGTTGCATCAGAATCAAACTTTAAAAAATAAATACTAGTTAACAAATTGAAAACATATTATGTGCGCATGTGCAAATATACCTATTATTTTATGCCAATAAACTCATCTTAAAAAAAAAACTGAAAAAGGGGTCTACCGGACTCTATTAATCAAACATGGCTCAATTTTAAACATTTTATTGTAATAAAAACACAGCAATAAATTCCACACAATAATCATATATTCCGTACAAACTAGGTACAATGCAATTCCTTTATTTAAACTAAATTCCATTACAACAATTATTAATGTGTTTATAAATTTGTAAACATGTTTATAGATATAGTTAATTACTTATAGTAATGTATATTCGGCAAATATGGGTACGGATATAGCAATGCCTGAATGTGTTTAACGTAATCAGTTATAAATAAAGCAATAAGCCAGAGAGCTTTTATAATGGAAGTAAAATTGCTTTTATTAAAATATATCGTTCATTATTTTTCACATAATATATTTTACCAGATCGGGATAAGACCGCGAATGAACCTCAATCGACTTGATAGTGTGTATCCAGCCTTAAATTCATAAATAACTTTTTTTATGCACCAAAAATCTTTATGCCAGTAATAAATATTAATCAAAATTCTTAAAAACTAAATCGAAGCTTTTTCATTCGCTAAAACCTAAAACCCAATCAGGCAATACCAAATCGCACCCTAGTGTAGAAATAGACAAATTTTAGACAGTGACGAGTTATATTGGCTGAAATCTAACATTACTTACTCACTACAAACCGCTCTGTATAGAAAGCTTCCAACTATACTTGGTTATAATTCAATTTTTATCAGCGACTTTAACTGCAAAATTTCATAAGGTCAATGCACTTTTTTAACATGCTATTTTCAAGTGCCGATTAGTATAAACTCAAAGGCAAGCTAGGTTTTACTTCAGTTTTATCTGTTCTAAAATAACATTTTCAATAAATATAAGCCTTGATAACTAGTTATTTATGTAGTATTCTTATTAAGTTATAAAACTTTGCAGCTAAAATCGTCCCCATTAATACTACGCCAAGCATCGTAAAACCGATATCCTAACATACTATTACTAGCAACCAGAAAAAATTGAATAAAAAATAGTTTATTTCCAATAAAAATATACTTACATCAACTGAGAAATATTAGCTCCAACACTAAGTCTATATACTAGAAACAATTACTTGAGCATGCATTAATGTATGCTGTAAGTTACGGACAATATATTTTTCAATTTAAAATACTTTTGTTATATTATAGAGCATATATGTCAAATTATAGAGTATTTTCAAAGGACAGTTAATAAAAATAAACCATAGACTAAAGTTCCCTTTTTAAATTATTTTTTAGAAAGGGAACTTTAGTTTTAAAATGTTTTATGTCAGCACATATTTAAACTGTGTACCTTAGAGCTTACAGCATAGCTAATAGCGTTTACGACTTATGTGTCTCAGGCGACGACGCCTTGGAGCCTTCATCCGGGAACTGCTTCTCCACCTGCTCGGCCACCCACTTCTTCACCTTCTGCTCCGTCCAGAACCCGTCGTAGAAAATCGTAGGCTTTATCCAACAGCCCTGGTTCTGCGCGGGGGCAAAGTGCGCCGGGTCCACGTCGGGCCCCCCCACCCCCTGCCGGCACGCGTTCTTGCACTCGACCGACCCCGCGCGGCTGTTCACCACCAGGTTCTTGGGCGGTATGTTGAAGTTCAGGTTGACGTTCCCGTGCGGCCGCTCGTACGCCTCGTACGTGAAGTGCCACGGCCCGTACTCGTAGTAGTTGGGGTAGACGGGCGGGGGCGGGGGCGGCGCGAGGCGCGGGGGCGGCGCGTACAGGGGCGGCACCACGCCCCCCATCACGGGAACCACGAAACTTACGTTTTGGTTGGCGCGGGGGTGCGGCGCGGGCGGCGGGGGCGGCGCGCGCGGCGGGGGCACCGCGTTGGCCGCCAGCGGCCGGTTGGCGGCGGGCGGCAGGTTGGCCGGCATGGGCTGCGCCTTGGCGACGGGCGGCCCGAGCACCACGTTCTTGATGGCGGGCGGGGGCACAGGCCTCACGCTCTCAGGCTCTTTCCGGGCATTCTTAAGTTCTGGCTTGTTGGGCAGGTTCTGGTTGTTCTCTTGCTCCGTTATTTCCGGCTTGGCGGATTCCAGCAGTTCCAGTAATTCAGAGGCCACGCTCCCGCCGAAGCTGAGTAGTGTTTCGCGCAGAGCGTTGGTCACTGCACACTGAAATAATTCAAATAGAAAAAGATGTTAAAGAAAGTGTTACATATTTACATATATGAATAATATTTCTTCTACTCGCTCCGAGTAACATCTAAAACGACCACAACAATTACTTTGCGCACAATAATATATGTATTAGTTCCTAATATTTTATATGTATACCATACTCTTAAAATAAAACACAAACCTCACCTTTCTAGCCCTGTGTATAGCAGAACCCTTTGAAACTCCCACAGAGGTAGCATACCCAACATTCTCTCTATGTATGTCCAAACTCTTCACAGTAACATTCACAAATGCGGCAACTCCAGCGGTGTATTTCCCATTTATGAGCTCAACAAAATCTGAAACATAATTCTTTTTATATTTATACTATTTTGGAATGTGATAGATAGCCTTGAAAAATATTGGTTGGATTTTGAAAATGAAATCTGTTTTGATATTCTTGTATTTTTATTTTTTATGAAACTGTAAAGTGATACTGCTAGGTTTTCCAAACACTAGAATTTATTCCAAATATGTATGAATGGACAGATTTAATGCCTAGTGATGACCAGCTTTTTCTTAAAAAATATTATAAAAGCTTTTATATGCAACTTTTGATTTCCTTATACAAACATTCTAGATAGACAAACAGAAAACTTGGAAGCTTTTACTTTTATTAATTATTTCTTTAAATCCTGGCAGTAATAATTAAAAAAAGACTACCTAATTCCTGTTTCGTGACTGACCAGCTCCAATTATTAAATGTCCACTGTGTATGACCAAAGTTAATGAGTTGCTGTCGTCTCTGCTGAGGCTCCCAATCGTCATCTGTGTCAGACACTATTGAACTGTCCGGCTGAAACAATTAATTAATGTTCTTATACTTTTCTAACAGGCTTGAGAAGAATCACCAAAGGATTATACTCAGTAGAAAAAGATAGGGAGAGAGATACATTTGGAGTTCAATTTAATTTTTTTCTCAAATTTCAAGAGATTCATGAACCACAAAGATATACTCAAATATCAAACATAGGCAGACAAATAGGTAAAGAATTTTAAATAGAAACAATACCTATGAGAAAATAGATTATTGATCAATTGCATATTTTAATATTATAAACTATTATCTATTTAATTTAATTACTTAAAACAATTTATTGTACACAAATAGTATAATTAGTTGATGTAAATAAGGCGATCTTATAGCTAAATCTAGAATATAAAAGTTGGCCCCCTGATCCTTTGTAAATACGAAAAGAACAGAAAAATTTATCACATAAAAAGTAGTTATCAATAATTGGTTGAGTAACTAATAAATAAAATCCATGTCTTATAAAATTTGAAGGTCAAACAACTTGTTAGTAAACGTTACATAAAAACAACTCATTACCAATTTTCTTACGCGTGAAATTTATTACAACCGAAAACTAATTCCTGATTAACTAATTCCTGATTTATAAAAATTACCAATGATTGAACACGCATTGGCATTTAATGATTTTTGGTACATCACTCTTAAATCTTACTAATTACCATTTTAATATTGCAGTTAGCTGCAGGAAATCCTGGCTTCCTTTGCATTCTTAAAGACGCAAGTCTATTTTGAGTAAACTAAAAAGCCATTTATTATACTGTCCATTTACACTTATTAAGAGCACACATATGTTGGTACTTTATATATAAGCATGCAGATTTGTGAAGCTATTTTATTGCAAATTATTCATAACAATTTACAAAACATTTGGCAGTAAGTTTCGCTTCGATTCGATTATCATATACTTATCTGTCATTAAATTTAAAACTGACGTTTGTTGTATAGACTTAAGATTGCTAAGTTACGCTAATTATATAAATCTAAATCTTGAATACGAGATGACTAATCACATTCAAAAGGAATACAACGAAATATCTCTCCTTTTTAAATATGTAGAAGCAGTGTTAAAATTACTTCCATACCTAGTTCATGTATTTGTAAAAAAAAATGTCATTAACATTCTGTGCCCGCCGGATAACCAAAAGTCAAAAGCTATGTCATATTCATTTTATTTATTCTACGAGTTACGAAAAATGAAAATATAAAGTCTGCGTCAGATTTAAATTACAAAATATAATTCAATATTTTTCAGTCCGTACTCCGTTAGGTATCAGTAAAGTAAAAATTTAAAGCTCCACATAGAGAAATGTCGAGTGTCTTAGAAATCGATGGAAATGTTTTGGAAGGAGTAAGTGTTAAATTTTAAAAATATTAAAAAAAATTATGATCTAAAATAATTTGATATAATATAATTATTTTTAGGGCGGACAGATTTTGCGTAATTCTATTTCACTGAGCGCTATCTTAGGTGTTCCTATAAAAGTTATAAACATACGAGCAAGAAGAAGTAAGCCGGGTTTAGCGGCGCAACATTTAGAAGGTTATTTTTTATATTTAAATAATAATAATAATAATTTCCTTCTATTAAAACTCTAATAACTAGTGATAGCATTCTTCAGGAATTCAATTAGTGGCGAGGATGTGTCAGGCGAAGTTAAAGGGAGCACAAATTGGTTCAACTGAAATTGAATTTATTCCTGGGAAGATTAAAGGAGGCCATTACTTGGCGGATACGAGGACAGCTGGGTAAATAAGTAAATATTTTTTCAACTTGCATTAGTTATCTTTCAATAAAATATTGTAAGTATAATATGTCTAATGCATGATGTACCTATGTTTTCTTATGGCAAGTTATGAACAGGATATTTTTTATGGTATGCATATGCATGCAAAAAATCTATATATAAGAAAGATAAGACCCAGCTCATTTTACAGTAAAGCAAAACATTTAGAAAGCTTTATGTTGGTTTTTATTAACACTCCATATTTTTCAGCTCAATTAGTCTGTTACTGCAAGTAGCACTACCATGTGCCTTATTAGCAGATTCTGAAGTAACATTCGACCTCAAAGGAGGTACCAATGCCGACATGGCCCCGCAAATTGACTACATGGACAAAATATTTAGAAATGCCCTCAAATGGTTTGGTGCAGAGTTCTCACTAGAAATAATAAGAAGAGGGTAAGAATTTAATTGTTTGTAATATTTAAACGCAATTAATATGAATAGGCAATGACTGACTATGCTATATAATTGAATAGATAAAAAATAATTATGCAAGTAATGCAGTTAAGTTATATCAGGATGGCTTGCCCTGATGGTATAAATCTCATACAGAAAGCTGGTATTGAGATTACATTGCATTTTGTTCAGTAATGAAATGAAATGAAATGAATTTTTTATTTCATATTCTTTTCCTTTGCCTCACAATTGCGTTCATGGTTCGTTTACCATTAGGTAAAATTTCTACTTCGTTGACCTTAGTTGCGTTGCTTAGTTGTATATTGAAAAAAGCTTCAAAAAATTCTTCTTTACAACTAAAAATTCACTCGCCGTACCACCATCTTACTATTTTCTTTTTTCTCCCACCACTTACAAATTATTTTTTTCCATTTTAGATATTTTCCAAGAGGTGGAGGTCATGTTAGGGTTGAAGTGAAACCTGCTTGCGAGTTTAAGCCAGTAAATTTAATAGATGCTGGCCAATGGTTCGACATTGATGGATGGAGCTTTGTAGCTGGTTCGTTACCTATAAAAGTAATGATATGTTATCAATGTATCATTTTATAATAAGAAATAAAGTCCATTCTTCTTTTGAAGTTGAACAATATTATCATAGTTTTTTGACGACTTCTGTACAACCAAAATATTCATAGGCACACACACAGACATTCTTTAAATACTAATGTGAAACTGGTTATCAATAGTAATATTAAGATCACTTTAAATAGTTCTTTTATTTATCAATAGATGGCGTATCAAATGAACGACGGGGCGAAAGCAGAGTTAAGGAATTACTCGACAAATATTTGCTGTTATAAGGAAGACCCGCACATAGCAAGAGATAACTGTGCTGGCATTGTGTAGGGCTTTTAAAATCTCCTTATATTTTACTAGCATAAGTTATTGGAACTTTTAAGTAATAGGCAGTTAGATCAACAAATTAAATAAATGTTTTTTGACTTTGCGCATTTAAAAAATAATATAAATTAAATAAAAACAGGAGTGTAGTACTTAACTTTAAATACATTTCTTTAAATTGAAATTACTTAAATTTTATGTTGTTAAATATATTAACTATGAAGGATTATTGTATATATCTTAAAATACTAAATAATTTAAAAATAAGTAACTTGTTTTCCTTCCTTTTTTATTACATATTTTTTAATTCAGGTTGTCGTGTTCGTCAACCACCGGTTGTGTGGTGGGTGGCAGTGCATTGGGTAAAAGGGGGATTGATTCGAGGGAAGTAGGGAAAAACGCCGCACTGGAGCTGAGGAATGTTCTAGAATCTGATGCTGCCGTTGACTCTTATACACAGGTATACATTGCATATATTAAATAGTGGAAAAGGGGGATCGCTTAGTTTAGTAAGTTTCGACATAGAAGGTTTGAAGTTGAATAATTAATTATTTAAAAAAAAATTGAATTACCTTCAAGACTGATCTAATTCATTTTACTCTATGATGTATGGATATAAGAAAAGAACTTTTATTTTTTTTCCTAAATATTTCCCTATTCAAATCTGTAATAAGATATCTTTTTCAACCCTTTGCATTATTCTCTTTTTTCATTATATGTATTGTTTATGATTTTTAATTAATAAATGAAATATTCATGTCTTTTCAGGACCAGATAATAATATACATGTGTCTCGCGTCCGGTCTGTCGCGTGTTCGCGTCGGAGAAGTCACTTTACATACAAAGACTGCTTTACACATAGCAGAGACTATAACTAATGTATGTTGTCATTTCAAAAACCTTATCCTTAATTTATATTGTTATTTATTTATTTATTATTAGTCTTAAGAAGCTTTTTTTGTCCAGTATTTTTTACTGATTTTGTCAGGTCAACGAATTATAAAACATAGGTCATAATTAGTCACATTAATATGAGCTAGTATTTCTAAAATTCAACACATCTATATTTTGGTTTTCAGATGAAGTTCACAATACAACCAGAGGGTGCTGGAAATATTATTGAATGCAATGGAATAGGATTTACTAATCAAAGTATGATCTCATAGAAGTCTTTCATACTGCCTTTGTACATGATTTAAAAATATTAAGTGGTTTGCTAAAATCCCTTTCTGCTAGTCAATATAATTTACAATTGACTTATAAGAAGACTGTACTGTTACATACTATGTAAATATATAAATGCTTTATGTATAACTTTTTTTTGTATTTTTTGTTTTCCATTACTTCTTAAAATAGGTTGGTATTCCTCCTATTACTAAGTTTGAATCAGAGACATTCTTACATTATAAATATTAAAAAAAAAAATTCTTCTCCATAAATAATTTAGTACAGATTGTAAAGATGTAAATTAACCATTTTAATTGTGATCATTGAAGCTACAAATTTAATGTTACTGAATTCATATATTATTAGCAAGCTCATAACCAATTTAAAAGCTTTAGACACCTCGAACACAGACAAGAATAATTAAAAAACAGCTTTTTCTAATTTAAAATATTTAATAGCCGGCACATGTCGGCCGAACGTCGTTACATAAATTCGGTACAAGTTCACACGTCATGTAGACATTTAGCATACAGTATTAATTATTACACTATTGTAAGTAGGCAGAGCTTAAAAGCTTTTAATAATGAACGTATTTCCAAATTTAATGTGAAATTTGATTGTGTAATACATGAGCTTAGATCAGCTGATTATGTCAGTCAATGAATATTATACAACCTATTTTAAAAGGACACTTCCTTTTAATAAATAGGCATAATTTGAAACAAGAATAGACTACAGTTTAATATCATAAATGCACATAGAAAATTATTCATGGTTCAGAAGTCTAGGTATATAGGTAATGCCTACATCACACTGTTATGTACTGCAAAATTGAAACAAGTACGAAAAATCCATTTAAGCATCGTAAAAGCTTTAATTCCTTATCAGATACAAAATACGGATCCAATTACATAATAAATTATGCAAACAAAAAATATTCAAACGATAAAAAACAACTTAAAAATAGAATGTATATTTTCGTAAATTCTGGCAAAATAAAAAAAAACAACAAACAACCTAACGCCATTTTTCCTATAATATAATTCAATATTGTTTTATTTTTATCATAATTTATATTATTTACAATGATTTAAAGTATAAAAGAGGACGCATGTACAGTATAACATTAAGACAAAAAAAATAAATTTGTTAATTTTTTTTTTACCAATGGAAGATTCAATAATTGGAAGTCCACAACCCTACTTCTCATGTTTATGTTTTTCTAAAAACGTCAAATTACAATGAATTTGTGACAAGACTCTGAATGTCATGGACACATTGCTACAAGTTTTGTTGCTACAAATAACATTACACCTTATTAGACAAATCCTTTGCCGCATATCACAACAATACATCAAAATTGTACGGATTTACGAAACACATTATAATTTAAAATTTTATACATTATCGTTAATGGATATATCGTGGCCATATCATAGAATGGGCGAGTTTAGGTTTGGTAAGTTTTTTAGTTAATTTCCAACCAATAACAGTAAATATTTCCTAATCTTTTAAACAAATGTTTCCTATATGACAGACTCATAAGAAATAGCTTATTCCTGAATTCGCAGGACAATAGTTCTTAATCGACCTTACCTATTACCGTCATTTCATGAAATGGCCAATTCTTCAATATGACCACGATACATCCAGTACAAAGATCCCATAACGGCCTGAAGCATGGTCCCCCTATGTACTATACCGTGTGCTGTATTTGTGCTTACGTTGAGAGAGAGAGTGGATTTACTCCGATTTCTTCGACTTAGAGTCCGCCGCCGCTTCAGTCACCGCTTGGTCTTCGTAGCTGAAAGGTTTTAGTTACATTAGATTAATGAAGTAAATATATTTTTGGGGGTTATTGTATATTGTTAATGAAAACCTAGATATAAGCAAATATGTGTAACTATTTTAATATGTCAGTGTCTCTATGTTTTTCGCTTGTGCGTGAAATTAAAGATTATTTACGCTATTTGATTGATTGTTTCTTATTTTGTTCCTGTGTTTGTAATAAAAATTTAAATACTGTCTATTGTAATTTGTAATGTGTCTGTGTGTCTACTATCTATGCTTTCGTTTGTACTACGTCAAATTGTGAATATATCAGCATTTCCGTATGTGTATGTGTGCGTGTGTGTGTGTGTGTGTGTGTGTGTATCTGTACGAGCGTGTGTGTGTGTGTGTGCGACTATACGTGCATGTGTGTTGTGTGAGCGTGTGCGTGAGCAGGGCGCGCTCACCGGAAGAGCGCGTGCAGGTCGCCGCGCAGCAGCGCGAGCGCGAGCGGCGTGCCGAGGCAGGCGGGCACGAGGTACAGCAGCGCGGGCTGCGCGTGCTTGAACACGTGCATCACCAGGATCGTCGCCAGCAGCCCCACGATGTACGCCGTGAACGTCGCGCTGAACGACCGATCATAGCAAACGTCAAGTATATGTCATAGTTCTGTTACATCACATTTAACATGAAATAATAAAAATAAATATTAATTATTAAACTCGACTATACAGAGGTAATAAGATAATTTCTCATTGTTTTAAATTTTCTTCCTCTCCTCACGTCCAAAAAGTTTACACAACATATTTAAAAAAACATTCAGTTGAAAAGTTGTTTTTTTCAAAAAGTGTACATCAAACAGTACTCAAAAAATTATTAGGAATTACTCACCGGAAATAAAATTCGGAATTCCGTTGGAGGCTCTTATCAAAGCGCAGGAGGAGGGCGATGAAAATTCCAGGCACCACGATGTCTCCAAGTCCCAACATGGCGAAGTTGCTGGCGTTCAGTCCGTTGACTAGCAGATCTTGGGGGAATACCACTGGAAACACATACATATTATATAAAATAAAATATGACATCGCTGTTTAAAACTAAATATACTTATTGTTTACGAGTTTAAGCATATTATTATTAAGTAGATGTTGCTCGCGACTTCGTCCCCGTCGGATCTATTTCTATTATTATGTTATAGTGAGTCAATCTTAGAAGATAGACATATACTGTCGCGGATTTTTTTTTAGATCATTTAAAGAGGAATAATTATTTCATACATATTATTTTTGTATCTTGAACCGTTTTCGCAGCGCACGCAAAGGAAACCCTAGAAGATGAATAATTTTCCCCGTTTTTTCCACATTTTCCATTATATCTTCGCTCCTATTAGTCGCAGCGTGATGTTATGTAGCCTAAAGCCTCCCTCGATAAATAGTCAATTCAATAAAAAAAATTTTCAATTCGAACCAGTAGATCCTGAGATAAGCGCGTTCAAACAAACAAACAAACTCTTCAGCTTTATATATTAGTATAGAAGTATAGATATAGATGAGAAACTTTTCAAGTGAAAGTTTCTATTAGTTATTTGTTAAACGCGTTAAGAAAAATAAAAGTTTATATTGAATGTTAATCACTATGAATATTGTTACTATGAACTTAGCAGTGATAAAACATAAAACAAGAAAATATTTCAACACACTTACAGCAGTTTATACATCTATAATTATTTATAGTTAAGGATTAATTATTTTAAATTTTTTAAATCAAACAATAATAATGTATCGTCAACTTACGTTTAATCGGCGCCTCGAAGGACTTGGCGACTGTGACCATGACATTGGTCCCGAAGACCCAGAAGATGTCATACAGGAACAGTCCAGAGAGCAGAATACAACCCGTCACCACATTGTTGAGTTGGAGCAGTTCCACGCCGTTGATGGCGAACGCGATGCCGAAGAGATTGTTGGCTATCCAGTGCTGTTGAAAGAGAATTTATTTAATCCTACTATCCTATTAATTTGGTACAAAGATAGTCTAGAGCCTGGGGAAGGACGTAGGCTACATTTTTTTTAAATCAACCCCCAAAAGGTTGCGAGTGTATGAAACTTTTTATAGTTTTACGCTTTCACGACCAAACCGCTGAACCGATTGTAATGAAATTTGGTACACAGATGGTCTAGAGCCTGAGATAAAACATAGGCTACTTTTTAAATGGAAAAAAGGGTTATAAGGGGCGAATATTATATATGTGAAAGTTTGTGGGAAAGTATGTTTGTTATTCTTTTACGCGAAAACCGCTGCACCAATTTAGCTGCAATTTGTTATTTTATATCCTGGTATTGCCACGGGAACGCGAACTACGCGGGTAAAACCGCGGGGCACAGCTAGTATTATATAATATGTGCAATGAACATGTTTAGAAATAGACAATACTACTGATTTAGAATTAGCTATTACTTGAAATGGCAAATATGGTGGCTATTATAAGACAACTTTAGTATTTTTCTTGAATGTAATTATATTAATTCTCGTATTTTTTATTCATATAATTGACAGTTCCAAAAACTAAAAGTAAACAAATAAAATACATATTTATCTTTTTTCTAGTTATTAAATCTTTTAATTCAAATATGTGATTGTTTATATCTTTTATAGCTTTTAATAATTAAAAAAAGTTTTTTAACGTTATAAGAAGTTCATAAGAAAGGAGGAATAAGAAAGTGTTTCTTTTAAAATAATAAGTCTTTGTATCCATTAATTTTTAATGAAACTTTATACTTTTTGGTCTAGAATAATTTATGAACAACTCACCTTCTTATGCAAGTACCAAAGGCCAAAAACAAAGGAGATCATCAGACAGATGCAGTCATAGGATGTAAACTTGTAATTGACCACATCTCGATTGTCACTAGTAAACAGTATGTGGTACGGAATCTTGGGTACTGAGGCTGGCATCATGACCGCAATTATTGGGCTATGGAACATTTGTCCTTATCTTAAATTGTGCGTGAATTAACTTTATTTAGAGTGTTACCAGTAAACATTAATTTTAATAGATTTATTTCATATTTCATAGGCTTTAATTTAAAACTTTTCAAGCTAAGAAAAGTTTGTACTGTAAGAATAAAACTGTCATTTCCATAATTTTCCTTCAGATGTTATTTATGTTCTTGAGTCTTTACCATTTAAGCTCTACCAGAATCTCAAATATTTCAAAATAATCAACACCAGTCTAGTATTTCTAGAGTTTTACTATGACATTATATTATTGGATGTGGTTACAATACTTTACAGTTTAGATATAATTTGCTTTTAATGTAATGTAATAATTAATTATTTAAAAATATCCAGAAGTAGATAAATTACAAAAATATTTTGGCTTCCAATTGGTATACATCTATTACAATATATTATGTACATGTTCATAATTGTTTTAAGAAGTATAAGCTTGTTTTTAACTTTAGACTAGTCTTGGAATGCAAAGTTAATTTTTAGAGTATGCTCCATATAACACAATTGTCATATTGTGTGCTCTACCCTTGAAAACTTGTAAGTGAATCAAATTGAGCTATACATAACAATATAACAGACACTACTATTATGTATTTTAATTATTCAAGGTTTTACAATTATAAGAAACTTACAAGTTTGTTTTATTTATTATAACAAAAGTCATAGCTAGAATGATATTGAAAAAGAACAATTTAAAAATTGTATTTCGTTCATTCTTCTTTACTACACAAATAAAATTTTAGTTACATTTAGAACTAAATAGTATTTTCGAAAATAATTTTCACGAGAAGATCAAATGGTCAATAGAAATTTATATGTTAGCGATTTTACGATTTATACATACCTCAATAGGTGGCTCAGTGCTAGTATACCCAGGAAGAAGAAATAGCCCGTTAGCAGGAGATTTATGTACTCTTTGGAGAAGAATTGGAAGAAGATATAGAGAGCAAAGAGCGCACAGGATGCAACCAATGGGAACATGAGCGCGTCCCTATTTGACATTGTGTCTGGTTTCTCACCAGATTCCTGTAAGAGTATTTTTTTTTAAAGTTAAATTTCAAAGAATAAGTACAAAAAGTCATTATATATAATGGAATTTTTCATATTTAATGTTTTTTTACATATAGTATGTAAAAAGTAATTAATTCTTATTAGACTAATTTAAATAGTCATGTGCAATACAAAAATTATCCTAAAATGTGTAATTATCATTTATTATTATTTGAGTCAAAACAGATAACTCATGACATATAATTGGAGCTATTATAGGACGTTTGTGTTTTAAATAGAATGATGTTATCCTCATATATTAAAAGAATAATGATATAGTATATTGAATTGAATGTAGCTTACACGCGGAATGCGGCACATATAAAGTAATTAGTACCTATTTATTAGTGTGCATAACTGTATTTTTATTATAAAAGTGGCTTTTATGTCAAACCATGAATGCCACGATGACAATAATATCGATAAAACAGAACAACTGTTACGCTAATTAAAATACATGTATCTGTCTAAAAAAGGGTTTTTACTGAGTAAATAACAAAATTGCCTTACCTTTTGCTCTTTTAAGTATTTTACAGAGCGAAAAGATCCGAAAAATATGGGTAAAACTGCCATCACCACCAAACTTAAGTACGCAATCGCTACACCTTCGATACTTGATGGAGGTTTATCCGTTGCATTTTGGATAGTTTCTTTTACACTTTCCTCGATACTCATCGGGAGTTCTGTTACAGATTCTGCCATTTTTAATATTTATTTAAACGAAATAAGTACTAAGTAATCTCCTCTCCACATCCACGGGCCAAGTTTGAGTTTGACAAGAAAATGACAAATGTACACATTTATACAATTATTGTATTTCAATGTTGGCAAACTGGATTTCAAAAATTATTACGTGTTCATTTTGAATCGTATAAAAATAATGCGTATTAAAGAAAATATTCTACGGTTGCATAAAATGAATTATTAATTCATTTTATTTAAGAAAAATATTCCTTTTAAAACTCAGAATATTTTTTTATTTAATTACTTATAAAAAAACAAGAAAAATCTGAATCAATGTTGGGGTAAATTTTTATATTATTGTTGTATTTGAGAATTCACTAAACGTTTAGTATATGTTATAGTGCCAACATGAAGATTTTGCCTATAATTTTATGAATCTGTTGAACAGTTTGACGTATGTCAAAAAGAGAAAATATCAATATTCAAGAGTCAAGACGAGGGTCGTCAGAAAATAATAATGTGCAGTACTTCCCCGAGAAATGAATTCCAATAAAACGTACTCATGGTTAAGAAATTGTAGTGTTAATTAAATGTTATTTTTAATATAACCGAGAATGGAAGTAACAAGTGGTGCTGAGGAAGGCTTTGTGAGAGAATGGACACCCTGTTCGCATATTTTGAATCTGATACCACCGAAGATTCAAACTGGTATATTTTCTAATGAACTGTGTTTGACTTGTGTGGACGCTGTTAGTGAATATATTGCTTTAGGAACGAACGTGGGACTAGTATACTGGTACGATAGAAAAAAAGGAAACATCCAACGTTTAAGATGCGAGGTATAGCTTCCTTATGTTTCGTTTACCTTGTCATAGTTTCGTAACACTTAAATCTCGTATTAAAGTGCTCATATGCGTGTTTCGTTCTTCAATATCTGATGCTTAGAAAAGTTCGAGAAATCCTTCAAAAACTATTCAGTGTTTATTGTTGAATTATTAAATTTATAAACTTTACGATTTTAAATTACAGATTTGGCGTAAGTTATATTTGTAGTAAATTAGTAATTTGGTAACTAACTTATATTTACTGTAAATAAAAATCATTTTCAGGCCTCCACTTCTCCAATAACATTTGTAAAGATAGTCAACACAGTAGATTACATGGTCGGGGCAGGCAATGCGTCTGGACAGGTTACAGTATTCCAAATACCTAAAGAACACCCTGAAAATGTTCCTGACACTTTCAAGCCCAAAGTTGAACCTAAAGTTGAAAGGTAGGTGTTTTAAAATATTATTTTTGATCAATAAATAAAGCTAATAATTACTGCTAGTTAAGGTTTTCATTGAAGTGCTATATGTGGGATAAGAGATTAGTTTTAAATGAGCTATATTGAAAATGCCAATGTTATTTGTAGGTGTTATTTGTAAGAGGATTATTTTTGCTTACCTCTGTTTATGGCAATTATTTTTAATCATTTTATCTGTTTTTCATCTTATAAGCCCCATTTAGAGTATTTGTATATATATATTTGTATGTATTGTTTTTCTAGATACACAATAGGAGATTTGCACAAAAGTAAAATAACATCAATAGAATGGTCCAAGAATGGCATGAGATTGTTCTCTGGTGACAAAGACGGTGTTATTATTATGACTGAAATAGATTTTTATATGGTGAGTTTCTTGATCTTTAATACATATAATTCATTGTCTTTTAGTCTCTATGCTAAAAGAGAATTTATTGTAAGGTTTTCTTATATCACTTGTGAGTTTGTGACCTGCCTCCATTTAGAACAAATATTTTGGGAAAAAAACATTTTTAAAACTAACTATTTTATTGGCCCATACCATTTTTAAAAATCTCATTTCTCCTTATATAATAAAACATTCCTACATAAATACATAAATATATAAAAAATCATTACCCTTCTTTTTGGCTTCACCACACTCAGTCAAGTTAGAGATTTATTCAAATGGTGTTTGCAAAGTAAATACTAGACTTATCTTTTACAACAAACTAACAAAAATAAACTCTTCCCATTGTATAGTGGAGCTTATCATTAGCACTTATTTCCTAATTAAAATGTTTACTGTGATAAGCATAATTACCTTTACGAGGTGATATTCTTGTGTTATTTAAACTCTATTGAGTAATTAGTAAGCAATAAAATTTTATTGGGAAATAATGTTATCTTAAAAAAGGAGTTTATTGATTGGAATTGTTTACTTTTTAAACAAATATTATTGCTTATGAAAAAGTTCTAGTTTTGATATTGGAAATAATATTGTATGAGATTTTATTGTCTTAATATTCTATTATATATTATTATACAGTGTGTTACAAAACATGTGTCCGATCCTGAAGGGTGATATTCTCTATTTAAAAACCCTTTCGAATAAAATAAAATAAAAAATCTATACCTTCACATGAAAATGCAATAAAGTTTTAAAGATTATGTTTCTAGTGAAAAATTTAACCATATTCACGGAAATTCACCAACACTGGCAATGCCCGTACAATTTGTAGACCCTTTAGACCGTAGCTAGCAGAGCACGTCAACGCGAGACAGTGTTGCCATTTAAATTTTGCAATTTTACTTAATTTTTTTATCTAAACGATACCAAAATAAGAACCTATTGCCGGTATATAGTAAGAGGTTTTCGGATCAGACACTTGTTTTGTAACGCACTGTATATATTTAGACCACTATAAAAAATAAAGTTCGTGTAGTCGGCGGTCGTAATATCTGGGATTTTTGTAACAAATTAAAAACAATCTGAGTAGTATATATAATAAGTAGTTACAATATCCATGAGATTATGTGCAAATCTAAAAAAAATGATAAAATTAATATTTCTTTCTTCTATAAACTTACATATTATCTTAATGTTTAAAGTGAAGTCCCTTTACTGATATCTATATGTACTCGGAACATGATTCATTTGATGGTAAATATTACATTACAAAGTTGTTGATAATGAAACATTGTAGAATTATTACTCTTTGTAAATAACACTAGCTGTATACAATGTGAAACTTTTATTTCCAATTTCAATGTCTAGAATTTTTTATATTGTTTATTGTGTAAAAAATAAGAATATAGGCATGTGTTTCCCTTAACTCAAGACTATCTTAGGTCAAGACTAATAAATAAATATGCAAATAACTTCAAACTGAGCGATATATATATTTTTTTGGAAATTTTATCTTTATTAAAACAATACCTGTATGATTAGTTCATAAATTTATTACGATAAATAAAATTTATTAATTAAAAATGTCTCGCATTCAAAATGTATCAAACGCCAATTATTTAATTCTTACGTGAAGCTTTAACGTCATTTCTGTTTATGTCGCTCAAAAATAGCCTTTAATGGTTTATATTTTTTGCTTAATACTTATAGAAATATCAACAAATCGCACCTTTAGAATTGTAGTGACCTTATTAGAAAATATGATTTTTTGGGAATCGTTACACAAAGATTTGAACGGTTACATGAAACACGGTAAATGGAGGGGAGTGAAAGAGACCGATGTATGCGTTATGTAGCTTTCTACGTCAAACTCGGTGTGTGTTTTAATATAAATTGATGAACACTGTAGTTTTAGGTCCTTTTTTGATATAAAGTAAAAGTCAGGATTTTATAATTAGGTCACTTCAATTCTAAAGGTGCGAAATAGCGTTTAAAATATAAAAAATGTATATTGAAAATTCCAGCATCTGTGTAAGTCGATGGAGATAGTGAACGAACAACATGAGATAGTGCAAATGAGTTACTACCAGAACACACTGCTGGTTTCCAGCGTGTACCGGTGCATTGTCTGTGAGAGGCGCGACAACCGGTGGCATGTCAGTCAGCTGGGGAAGAAGGAGAGAAAGAGGTAACCTTCATTGCCCTACGGCAATGCAAGCAAGATGTTTTTGACTTTAGTTCGATTTTCTTAATGAGGGTAGTACCAGCAAGTTGGTTTAATTAGGTCTAACGGCTGGGTTAATAATAATAATCCTAATAATAATAAAATACTTTATTGTCAATTTACTATACAATACAGAAATACACCTTAAACTAGAAATAAAAATACAGCAAATAGTGTTTTGACAATAGGCGGCCTTATCACTATTAGTGATTTCTTACAGGCAACAGAAGGGTTCTAATACTCTTCTTGATATCTTAGCTATTTAGTATTTTGGTTGTTGTTATGCGTTTCCAATAAAAATAGTGTCGCTCGAGCGTTCGCGAAATCAATCTTTTTATGATAAAAAGTATTGTCACGATTAAAAAAAAGCCATTCGAAAAAGCTATAATGAGACGTGAAATTAATAAGCGTAAAAGGAAAATTTGGGTAATTTTTGGGTTTGGTTAACTTTTTTATATGTTATGTGTACAGTTTATGTGCCCTGGGAGCGGTGTTCCAGCACTCGTACGCGCAGGGCGGCGCGGGCGGGGCGGGCGGAGCGCCCAGCGCCTACTGCGCGCGCGCCGGCCTGCGGCTGTGGCGCGCCGACCGCCAGGGGAACGTGCTGCAGACGCTGCTCTTTAAGGTACTACGCACACTATGGTGTAACATGTACAGTCGATTGCAAAAGTTAATTGTTATTCAGAATTTAACATTTTAATACTTAAATATGAACGTTTCGTTATTATAGTAAAAAAATTGTCAAGTAATAAGCTATTTTTAAAATTCAGTGAATACTAACTAAAGTAGTGAAATATTGTTATGTTCGGATGTTTTGTAAATATTAATATTAATTATTATATAGTCAACTGTATTACAATGTATTCTAAACAATAATACTAATAATATAAAAAATATGAATGTTACTAATCAAGAAGTGTAACTAAGTGTTAAATAAATAAATTAATATTATTAATTTATATTCTAGTACACGCGATTCGTACGTACACGTAAGCACGCACGCACGCACAATGCGTACACAAATTGCGTACCACGCTACAATTACATTAACATCTCCACAGGACGCGATATCCAACCCGTTGACGGTAGCGGAGCTCCTGAACCCGTCACAAAGGAAGCACAGCCACTCGGAGGGCAAGTACAACCTGGGCGCGCTGCACGTGTTCCGCGAGCACTTCCTGGTGGCGCACAACGAGCACTTCCTGTACGTGCTGGACCCGCGCTCGCTCACCGCCGTGGCCGTAGTGGACGATCTGAGGCGGTGAGTGATACTGTATTACCGGGAAATGTTTAAATGTAAAGCCAGCTCACCACCAAGTAAACCAGTCATCTCCAAGGCTCCAATATACACATACACAAACACACAACTCACTGACACTCCACGCACACACAACCACATATAATCCCACGCAGACATATTATGCATATTAATGCAATAATATAACATAATGGTAAAGGAGCCAGTCTTCAATAACACAGGGAAATCTTCTTTGGAAGCTGTGTAAAATCGAATTTTGTTGCATTTATCAATATACTCGTATATATATTACTAGATGTTGCTCGCGACTTCGTCCCCGTCGGATCTATTTCTATTCAATCTTAGAAGATAGACAAATACTGTCGGGGACTTATTTTTAGATCATTTAAAAGGAAATAATTCTTTCATACATATTATTTTTGTATCTTGAACCGTTTTCGCAGCGCACGCAAAGGAAGCCCTCAAAGATGAATAATTTTCCCCGTTTTTCCATATTTTCCATTATATCTTTGCTCCTATTAGTCGCAGCGTGATGTTATGTAGCCTAAAGCCTTCCTCGATAAATGGTCAATTCAATAAAAAAATAATTTTTCAATTCGAACCAGTAGATCCTGGGATTAGCGCGTTCAAACAAACAAACAAACTCTTCAGCTTTATATATTAGTATAGATTTGTTTGTTTTATTTTTACTTAACACCCAAAAGTCAAACTTATGTGTATTGAACTAGGCTACATATAGTAACACTTTTGAATCGTCATGTTATTAGAAAACATTTACTCATAAGAATAATTATTAACTGGCAGTCGCAAGACAAGACCCTTTTTTTAATAAGTCTGTTTTGACGTATAGAAAGCAAGTCGCTTTCTCCATCCATATAGTCCGATTTTCATTTGGGTTATTTTTTAATAGATACAAGAGGACGCTTTGTATTATACTATATAGTGACTAAAGTATTAAAGTATATATTATAATTGTCGTTAGCATCCTGTCGGTGTCGGTGAACAAGGACGAGATCTTCGTGCTGGAGGGCGCGCGCTCGCTGCTGCGCCTGGCGCCGCGCCCCGAGCCCGCCGCGCTCGCGCAAGGTTTGTTCGCAGCCGCGCACCCCGCTACACCGGGGACTGCGCCATCGACTGGGCCGGAGACAAGACCATAGACTATACCAGAGACTAGACCATAGACTATACCAGAGACTAGACAAAAGACCAGAGACCAGGCCAGGGACTAGACAAAAGACCATAGACCAGGCCAGGGACTAGACCATAGACTAGACCAGATGCTAGACTATAGGCTATACCAGAGACTAGACAAATGATTCGAGTATATACTAGACTATAGACTAGACCATAGACTAGATCAGATGCTAGACTATAGGCTATACCAGAGACTAGACGAATGATCTGACTGTATACTAGACTATAGACTAGACAAAACACTTGACCATAAACATACCACGTACGTAGGCCAGACGCACGACTATAGATTAGGCCAGAGACTAGACAATAGATACGACAAGACTGGATCTTAGACTGGTCCATAGACTTGACAAAATATCCAGTATTCTAGTATTTCGGATTAGTCTATAAACTAGACCAGAGACTCGGCCAGAGACAATACAATAGATTCGATCATAGACCATAGATCTTAGAAGAAGACATGGACTGGACCAGAGACTAGACCGATGTCTAGATGTCTAGACATTAGTAATTGAAGGCCTGCGGAATCTTAGACTATTAAGACTGTTACTTTCATAAAAATGGACATCCCATCTTTGAATCCATTGAGCAGATTTTGATGATTTTCTAAACATCGCATAACACATTATTTATGAGTGAGAGGGTAAATAGAAAAATACCCTTCGGGTTAAATAACACAAATGTTATTACTAAAAAGGATCTAGGAATCAAAAATCTTACCAATAATAATATTGGACAAAAGTAAGGTGAAGCCTTATGGCTTGAAAAGTAAGTTCAAGCCATAAGGCTTTTGTCAATTAGGGCGATATTTTTATTTAGTCCTAAAATATAATAAGTGATTAAAAGTACTTAAGTGCCTTAACACAAACCAAATAAGGACCAATGTTAAAGAGAACTATATTTTTGTATTACCATTTATATACATTTATAGAGTAAGTTTAAAAATTTTATACTGTTAAAGTTAAAAGTGAAAAAGTAAATATTAGGATAAAAATAAACTGGACAAGAGTGTGTCGGACGCGTCTTCTAAGGGTTCTGTACATAGGATCATTTTAAAATTTTCCAATGTGCATTTTAAATGCTTTTAATAATATCTCAATCATATTACTACTAGGTACAAGGACTAATAAAATAGAATTATTAGTCCTTATTAGTCCTAAATGTATACTATGTATGGAACCTTAAAAATGATTTTACAATTCCTCTTATACTGAACTGATACTTCTCAGTTCAAAGAAACATTCCATTTATTTGTCCATATTTTCTTGTGCCATAATGTTTATCGTTTTAATTATATTATTATAACTTTTTCAAAAAGTTGTTTTTGTCGCTTTTGTGGTCAGATAAAATATTTTTATAAAATATAGTTATAACAGAAAATTTAGGACAGGCACAATTTAGTATTTTAACGGTATTTAATGCTTATGTAATGAATCAAATCAATATGTCAAAATGAAAACATATACTATGAATAATGTACCATTGAACCTATCCGTGGTTGAGTTATTAACATATTAGAATTTTTGAACTAAATGGATTGACCAATTAGATTTTCTTTTTAAATATTTGACAGATGTGAGATTGTTGGTATGATTCATTACGTAAGTTATGTTAGAAATCAAATATAAAAAAAAATTACCTAACCAATCCTACTTATGTGCATTTTTAATTTGTTTTGTTTGTTTCTTCTTTATTACTTTTAATGTGCTATTATATGTTCTTGTGTGTAGGTTAAAATCGATGCGGTAAAAAGTGTTTAAATGATATAAAATTGTAA
>JADANM010005443.1:1041969-1069342 GCA_026213755.1 Eurema hecabe
GCCACCGTACTAACACTCACCCCCCAATCGTCCCCCGACCCCCCCGTGCCCGGAGAGGAGTGCTTCGAACTGCCCCCCATAAAACACCTCCCACGAGACATATCGGATAACGTTCTCGAATCGATTATAAATGAGTTCAAAGATGTGTCCAGCGATGTAGAGGAAATAAGGAGAGTTAAGTCCGAGGAGTTGCAGAGGAAGTTGAAGCTGTATAATAGTATAATGGAGAGGAAGGTGGACGAGGAGTTGATACATAGTAGGAAGAGTAGGAGGAGGGAAGTGGGAGGGTCGGGAGGTAGTACCCCGCGGAGGGCCACGCCCGTGAGGCGGGACGTCAGCTACACCAGCCCGTGTGTCATGAATGTCAGCGTGTATGGGTATGTACGATGTAGTTTGATTTTTTATTTTTTTTTTGTATGGTTAGCAGCCAGTAATGGAATTCAATTTACTGATTAATAATGTCTTTTGAAATAATACTTAAAATCTATAGCTAATACATATTAAATTGGTTAAGTACATAATTGCTTGTATATATTGTATTTTAAGTTAGGTATATTTTTCTAATAAAACTATAATAGTCGGTTCGATTAAGTTGTAGGTACATGTCAGAATTTTAAGACTTGACTTACATTTGACAAATTTCATTCTAGTTCTTTGTAGGGATAAATCACACAGACCGATTTAATGGTATTTTTAAATTTATGACTTATAAAATAGTTCATCAAATTGCAGAAATATTTCCGATCAAAGCGACGATCAACTCGAGAAGCAAATTGAAGAAAAGGAAAAGATCTTAGCGAAAATGCTCAACCTCGAATCTCTTAGTATAAAATCCACTACTGATACTCCAAAAAAAGACGAAACAGTTACTAACGTACCTAACTATAAGGAGTTGGAAATACAACAACCGTCGACTCAAAAACCGATAAAGGAAGAATCCCCTAAAATCCAAAAACCGGTGCCGAAGAAAACGGAAATACCGGAAAAAATGCCCGACCTTGTTCCGAAAGTGGTACAAATGCCGAATAATTGGAATTTGGAAAATATAGAGTTAAGACTGGAAATGAAAAATGGAATTAAAGATGGCTTAAGTTTATTATCGCCCGACGAAAACTTAGATAGCGAATGGGAGGTTATTTAGTCTACATATAAATATATTTATTATTTACAAATTATGAATTGAAAATACTGATAAAATGCTTATGATTAAAATGAAAAAAAAAACAGGCTGATTCACATTTAAAATAATATTTATAAGGATAAAGCTACTAGCCTTACTTGTGGATTAATTAAAAAAACAACCTACATTTAAATACATATAAACACATTTGATTGAAAATTAATCGTGACTGCTTAAAGTTGAAACAAATAAGGGTTGGTTGACACTAGTCTCATATGCGCTAAAGTGTGTATAAACCTTTAAAAATAGTGATTTAATTGCTAATATAGTTACTACATCGCACAGAACAAAGAAATTGACGTTAGATAATTTATTTAATGAAACATAACATCCCAATATCTTAAACGTTATTGTTTGGGAGTTATAATAATAACATAAATACCAGTATAAACTATTTTAGTGCCTCAGTTTTAAATAGATATTGTAATAGTGGAAATAGAGTCAAAATAAAAAAGGTTATTCAATAAACAGTGCCATAGACCATAGAGATAACATGTCCTTTGCCACAGAATAAAAATCATAGATATAATATTATTTAAAATTACCTGAAAATGTTAGAAATGAAGTTGAATCTCCAGTGTCTTGTCCGTAACGATGTAAGGAGATTAATTTTTGTATTTACTTCATACAAGTTCACAGAAAATAAAGTATAAATTTTAAAATCTTAAATCGTCACTAATATCTGAAACTCATTCATAATTTTTTATTCGTCTTTTCTTTCGGTAACTATCACTAGGATCGAAACATTTTTTTTAAATCGAATACATTCCGCAATGTTATCTACGTAATAATAACGTTTTAATTAAAGTTTAAACCATACTCAATGTCTTAAGTTGCACTGCATTTATTGATTAAAACGTGTCTTTGCTACCGTCATCACGTCAATTTACGTGAATAACTTGAAGGTGATCCATATTGTATGTGCGTCACACGTTTCTTGATTTTTGGTACCCTTGACAAGTTGACAGTCCCTGAGAAATTGGTCACATCTGTAAGACCATCCTATATAAAGGTAGCTTGTTAACACCCACAAACCCTTTACAAATTTAAATTATCGTATAAGATGTAAATCTCAGGACCACCCCCCTTTTTCCTTGTCACTCTCCTTTTCCCTCCATGACGTGTGACGTAGTCAGGAATGAGTTCTTCTAGAAGGGCCATCTCTGTTCCTTTTCTAGAAGCGTCTAGAACTATTCGGCTCTAACGGCCATCGTAACTGCTAATTGAGGCTGGAAATGAGTTTATTTTTGTTAAATTAATTACATTCCTTGCATCACTTGAAGGAGCTGCTCTCTTATGAGAATTAAGTATTTAATATCGTATTATATTTCTAGTATTGTATTACAAATTCGACCAAATAATTGATTTTATACTTTTTTTACTATACATATTTTTCTTTTACTTCGTTAAAATTTTATTCGGTGAATTTTTTGTGTTATATGTTAGTAGTATTTTTGGATCTCGCATCAAAAATTAATATATTTTTCTAGATATATCTTTTACGTGTTATTTTATGAATTTCAATTTATTGCTTTTGTATACACTGCTGTTTTATTTTTAAAAATTATCACTCAATACTATGACGAAATGTATTTAGAATAGTTTTCGTTTTTTTTACATTTCAAGAATGATCATGTTCAATTCACTTTAATGGATTTCTTATGCTAACATAATGATATATTTTTCATATACTTTGTATTATCTAAACATTATTTTTTCTTTATAAAACCACGCCACAATTGAACAAGTGCTGTTATTCTCAGAACAATAGGTTATTATCAATAAGACTCTGTATATATGTCGCAGGCGGATTGTATAATCCGCTGTATTACATAACGGCTAGCCGTTTTACAAAACGGCCGTTTTGCAAAGCGGCGGTTCAACGTTTAGCCGTATTGTCATGCGTAGTTTATGTATCATTATAAATTCTTATTATTTTTGTACCATTGTCATAGTTTTTGTATCATTATAAAAATAACTTGATTACTCAGCTTCATTTTTATTAAAGATGAGTAAATAATTCTTTTTTATAATGATAAATAACTAACCTAACCTAACCTAATACATTAAAAAACTAACATATGACGACGAATACATTAGGGCGGTTTTTTACTTATCCGCATTCAATACGGCTAATCGTTGAACCGCCGCTTTGCAAAACGGCCCTGTTTTGTAAAACGGCTAGCCGTTATGTAATACAGCGGATTATACAATCCGCCTGCGACATATACATTTCATGAATAAATAATGCTTTGTAATTAATGTGGTTTTATTTCTAAAACATTTTTATAATTTTCAATCCCAGACTAGTTTAAATATATTCGTAAGAGCTTTAGCTTGTTACTAATGGTAGTTAATGACATATTCAAATTGTCATAATTTTGCAGATAGATCAAAGCAATACTAATAAGGTCATCATTATATTATGTTTAACACATCCGGCTCGAAGGACCATGGAAAAGGCGGTAGTGTTGGGGGATTTTAGGAGTGGTGACTAATAAGGAATCGGTTGTAAATGGTTTAACCATATAGATGGGGAGCCCAGAATGCTACATGGGTACTTAAACCAGCGTCGTTGAAAAGCTTAGGTGATAAGAAGAAAAAAGGTTATATGATATATACCTTTTCAGCGGTGGGGAAAGCGGCTATAGAGCTTTTAAATTATAAAAAAAAAACTGTTACGTGGACATCCTCGAGCGCGTCAGATATTGATAGCATCGATTGCCTAAGTATTTTTAATAACGTACGTATCTTAATAGTTAATCTGACCGTTTGCATGGTGGGGGTGGTTGTAATTAATGGTTGAAAATAAAAAAAATGTATTTTGTTGAGCGCGTCAGATATTGTAAGGGAGTGTTAGGTGCACCAAAACAAAAAGCTCTCCACTAATCTGACGATTTCGACGTGACGCAAACTCACAGTCAATCTCTTACTTTGCAAAAAAAATCGCCATTTTGACATACTCAAGCGCGTCAGATTAACATATATATGGTTCATCATTAGGTATGTTCTAAACGTACTGTATCATAATCTGACGATTATCTAGAGGGATTCGCTTAATCTGACAAAAAAAACGGTTCACCCTAAAGCTTATTCCAATACTGGGCGCTTCAAATTGTAAGATAATTATCTAAATTACTTGAAAAAATATTGAGATATAACACAAGAAAAATCAGTTAGTAATAAATATTTAAGAATCACCAAATCGACATATTTTATCCTTGCTACCTCTGTTAGCTACCACAATCGAGAGTTTGGTATAGGAAACTATTGGGCGTCTCATCAAAATAAAGCTACTCACGAAAAATTACCTTGCTAGTTGCTAGTGATCAATTGGAAAAATGTACCAGGGATCCCGGACTATTAATCTGACGCGCTCGAGAATGTCTGATGATCAATTTTTTTTTACTAATCTGATCGTGTATCCTACACGCGCGGCACTACATTCGGGGCTCATATTTAGTGGAGATACTTTAGCAGGTACAAGGAATGCCGCTATATATTAATATATAAGTCCCGGAATCCCCTCTTGGGCTCCATAACCAATAGATGTATTGTGCCGTATGATGGAACACTTATGAAAATGTATTAAGCTAAAAGTGTTCTATGCTCTTTAATACATTGATTATTCAATTTTGATATCTTATTATTCATTAGGTTTGATTAAATTCTGATAATTTGTATAAAGGTTATTATTTAAATTCATAATAATTTTTCATAACCGTTAATTTGAATTAATCGTCTTCGTCTATTTTGTGAATTGTGTTGGGGAAAAATAGTAACAACTGCTATTTATAATAAAATAAAATACGAAAATATTCACGTACAAACTTTATTTAAATACATCACGATGCAACAAATAGAGCATCAAAAATATAACAAAAAATTTTTGGTCCTTCCTCACAAACCTTGCCATGTGAAAAATTATATGAAAATAAGCTTTTATTCAACTAAAAACAAACTGATTTTAACCTGTGGAGGTAACACAGAGCTAAAATAATAAATTTAATAAAATATTTAGAATCTTAGCGCCATTTCTAGCAACAAAATAACCGTGTGTGTAATTATTGTAATAATATTAATATCTAGTTATTTAGTCGATGAAATAGAGACTAATGATATCTTGCAAAAAATCGTATACGTATTAAAAAAAAACAATAAATTCAAATGATAATATGCGTTTGGACAACAAACAAATATTATAATGGGCGACTCTTAATACTTATCCCTTAAAAGCCACTAGAAAAAAAACTGATTAACATACTATTTCTGCATTCAATGAAAGCTTATAATCTAAGAGATTTTTGACACTACGCGTTCTTTTTTCGTTTACATTGGCCGCATTTACACATAAATGGCATGTTTAAAATATCTCGTTTGTGATTTCAAAAAGAAACGATGGAAACGCTGAATAATTAAATAATTTAAATGATGGATTTTTAAAATTTTATCCTTTAAAGCTTTTAAAAAGCATTACAATAACCACTTAAAAGACTAACTCTCAATGTTTCCAAATAGTCCAAAGTTATCCAAAATCACGTGCTCTGGTTCGCTCGCTCAAGTCCTTACTAGCGAATCTCTGAACAGAAAACTACATAAAGTTTAAATTTTCTAAAGATACTAGTCAAATAAATATAAGCTTTGTCATGGCAACTTATTTGAAAAACTTTTTTAACTGTTTCTATAAGAAACAGGATTACCGGTACCGACTTTTTCTTCTAAATTTTCCTAAGAATCTTATATCTATGATCCTACGCATGACCACCATAGACTATCTGTCAAAATAATATTGAGATTGAGATTGAACGAATTCATTGTCATCAAGTTCGTTTGTCAAGCACATTGAGCCAGTTTTCAATCCACACATAGAAACGAGATTTCCAAAATGCCACGATTATCACAAGTTAGCAATTAGCAAACACTTAAGCGGTGATGTATAAGTTCTATCACATATATACACACATGTAGAGATCAAGTTACAGTTAAATAAGTACTACAACTACGAATTAATTTAATAAGCAGATTTAGAATTGACTACTTCTCGACGTCGAATCTAACGAAAGTATGTATAGGCCTTATTGGACATGTAGGCCGACACAAGATACAAGAAGCTTTAAGAACTATGTTATTTTTAATAAGATAGAAGAGAATTCAACAATTAATCTTTTTAATTGTTTCAATTTCACGGAAAGATTGACTGAGACCATTTATATGTGTAGATATAATATCTATACATATTTATGATCGTCAGTCACTTTGGGGGTACCCCCAAATAAGTGTATCATTATCTATATAAATTTTTGCTTTATTCTTTTTATTTACCGAGTCGTTTCTATACGTTACCAAATTTATAAGTACAACAAAGTATATAACAAAGAATCAAGCAAAAATTATGATGTCATAGGTATTTGAGGCTTTAACATCGCAACACCCAAAAATGGTAAAGCAATAGCGCTAAGCCAACCACTCAATTCAACGCGAATATTTTCCAACAACCAACGATTAACTACTTAAATAACTAATAAATTTGTTTATTAAAATAAAAATCAATTTAATTTAATAGGCAAAGTTCACTGCTCAAGAATAACTACCACCCTTAAATATAATTTAGTCTTTTTAAGAAAAAAATACTGATTCAAATTAATTGTTCTGAAAATGTAACGGACTTTTTTCCTATATAAGTTTTTAAACCTACATTGGCATAAATTATGAATGTTTCTTTTCATACAATGATGAAAGAGGTGTACGTAGTTAACCGTCATATATCCAAAATCTGTTACACGTTACAACATCGCATAAAGCCCTATAATAACATCACATATGAGCCATATCTTAAATTCAGATAAAAAGTATCAAAACCCGTTGAAGTGTTCTTAATCCACAATGGGGCGGCCGAACGCCTGTTCTGTTTTTAAAATATCATAAAATTCGATTCTTTTTTATCTGTATTTTTGAGTATGGCTCACGTGGCAACCCTGAATCGACTAAGCTCGCTTTAATATTAATAAGCTACATAATACTGTCTAAGGACGTAGTGTTTCCATTCCCATAATATTCTAATTTCAATATTTCGAGATTTTGTGTCTAGATTAATTTAATCCATTGTTTTAATGAATATACTTTATATGTATTTTTCGTTTTTCGTTCGTTAGGCCGTCGGTCTAACTTTTTTTCTGGGGGGACATACTACCAACTACAAAAGTTGATGAACGCATTCAATATTTTTTACCATTTCTACTGTATTTGAATTTTCATTATAAACAATCCATTTATGACGTTATTACGATCCATTTTGTAATTTTGAATGTATTTATCAACTTTTTTAGTTGTTCACATAAAATTATTTTTCTGGGCAGTATAATTTATCACGTTAACAACGTCAACGTCAACGTCATGGAATGTGCCAAAGTTTGACATGTGTCAGTTGAACTGTCATCCCGTGTAACCATACCTCCTTATTCTATGTACCGGTTTTCTTGTTGTTCTTGTCTATAAAGAGTTGACATGCTCGAGACAGTTTTTCAAGAATTTATTAATTTGATATCCTGATTAGTAGCATAATTTAGATAATTGACGTTTTTTTACTTAAATCAACTAATGTTAAATTGTTATACTCGAAGGGAAATCTGAGTACCTCTCAAATAATTTTTAAGTTGATTGGATTCTAATATATATTTCATTAGTGTCTGATATTTGGAAAATTTTTTAGATTTTTGAAATTGTTTAGATATCTGAAATCGAAAAATACCGATTTTTCGATTTTTTAAATTCAACATAGGACAGTTAAATTGAAAATATCCATACATTTATAATAAATCTCGTGAGATTGTAAGCTATATAACGTATCTTCGTTGGATTATAATAATGCGTTAAAATGCAAGCAGTTAATATAAGTTACATATCTTTGAGTTTTAATATAGTGAGAAAGCCCGGGAAATACGACATGAAAATGGAAATATGAAACAATGTCGAAAAATCGATTAACCGATTATACTTTGAAAACATCACTCGTATATTATTCCTAAACCGAATCGGCGGTACAACTTTTTAATGATGTAAGAAACCCTACAACGTTTACGGTACTAATGTACGTTGTCTAAAAAACCGACTAAAAATTGGCATCACTATATACGCTAAACTAAGCGATATTAGTCTTAGGGGACATCACTATATAGTGTTGTTCGATCGGCGCGGGCGGAACGATCGGCGACATTGGTACATACTCACTCTCTTGATCGAAGTTAGAATTTAACCGTATTTTACCTCCAAAAATAAACTCTACTATCTCTTCGGGCATCTCTAAAGCGGACACGTTGGTCTGGTTAATCTCTAACGAGACGTCAAAGTCGTCGAATTTCTCGATGCATTCCACCGACTTCGAGCATCGATTCGCGGGCACGTGGTCCGTTTCGTCCAAAAACTCACAACTTTTGGTCTCCGCTTTAGTTAGGCCCGTAATTTTGAGATTTTTCATCTTCCTGTGGACCTTGAAGCTTTTGAAGATATCTCTGGAGGGCGTGAAGTCGAATCTCTTCTTTTTGGTCTCGACGTCTTTCATTTCTTTTTCGGATTTCGGGGACGCGATGCGCGAGTCGCTTTTGAGACGTTTCCTGTAATATAACATAAAGTAAATTATAGTATACATTGTTACAAAACATATTTTCACTGCTTAAGTTTGTATTGAAAAGGTGTATCATAATAAAATAAATCAAGAATGTTGACATGCTACTGAGATATTGGCATAGAGACTCAATCATGCCATTGCCAACTGTATCACATTTTCTAACACCTTACTGTTGCTGACTGTACCACAATCAGGTGTTGTTCTACCATGACTAAGTGTGCAGGGTACGTACCGATGTACAGGGTATACTGAACTCCACAACTGCTGACTGTATCATTATATATGACTGCACATTATAGCATCATTGCTGACTGTACCGCACTCAAGTATTGTTCTACCGTAACTAAGTGGATATAGTACGCGTCATTTATGTTTAGCGCTGGACGAGAATAGCTGCGCATCGGTAGAATCGCGTTCGCAATCGCACCCGACAATCACGCGCCCCGCGCAACGCGCCGTTACCTCGACACTTTATTTTTGACTTCTGCGCAGGTTTCGTTCAGCGCTAAAGATTCGTGAGGCGACCTTTACTCACCGGAAGACGCTGAAGGCGGGTTTGTGTCTCGGCCCTTTAGCGCCGGGCGGTAGCGGGTCCAGCGGAGCGAGCGGGCCGAGCGGGTCGAGCGGACCGAGCGGGCCGAGCTCGCCCAGCGACTGGTGGCGCGTGACGCCGTCGCCCGCCGCGCCCTTGTAGCCCCACGACGAGCCCAGCTTTATACTCCTGAAACAATAAACAATTATTGCACATTAATAAATCCTTTAGTAGCATTTACGGAGATCGCTATGCGTCTCAGACCTTAGTTCAGACCAGAGACGCTATTTAACATGCCTACGTCGAACGTCTCGAAAAACAAACAAAACAAGACTGACGCTGTTTTAACAGCGAGCGGACTGTAGAAGTGAAATATTTACACTACATTTTTGTTTCTAACGGCCAAATACTCATACGCAAATTAAATTTAAGCACGCCTTAAAACTCGTAATTTTGACATAATTGTATGGCGATCTCTCAAATCGGACCGGTTTAAGTTGAACTTAAATTTAAGTTGCGTTTCAGTATTCCGGCATCTGACTAATAGTTTTTTAAATATTAAGGTACGATGATATAGATCTTCCTCTTTCGTTTCGACGTGATTTTAAATACGTTTCACGTCAAAAATCTGTATCTTATTATTATGGTATCGACCGCTTGGCGCAGCGGTAGCACAACTGCTTTCTGCGCGAAGGTTCGTGGGTTCGATTACCACACCGCAAAAATATTATACCAATATCTAGTTGCAATAACACAAGCTTCTGCTTAGCTTGGAACTAGATGGCGCTGTGTATACATGTCCTGAAATATTTATTATTTATTTATCATTATTATGATTATATTATGATTAAGGTTATTACCTGGGAGGCAGCGGCGGCGCGCAGCGGCGTCCCGCGCGCGGCATGGTCCCGTACACGCACTCCACGGACTCGTACGTGTGCTCGAGCCGCTCCCGCTCCCGCTCCCTCTCCCGCTCCCGGGGAAGCGCCGGCTCCTCCGCTATCTCCTCGTACACCCCGGACGAGACGGACACAATGGATAGCGCCGAACGGGACCACGCGCTGGGAAATTATTTTTTTGTGTTTTTATATAATACATACATAGTAGAATCCCACGAAAAACATTAAATGAAAAAAAATGCCAAGTCCCTCGATGCAGTCTTTCCATCGAAAGGTTTTGAGATCTCATAGAACCCAAGTCCTATTCAAATTATTTTGTAGTTATAAATCAACATTTAGTAATTGTACCAATAGTTTTCTTCATTTTATAATTATAGTGACTTGGCAATGATTTATAGGGGGAGTCAAAAGCGGCTCCAAATGGTTCGAGTAATATTATAGTACGTGTCTTTAGCGCTGAACGAAACCTGCGCAGAAGTCAAAAATAAGGTATCGAGGTAGCGGCGCGTCGCGCGGGGCGCGTGATCGTCGGGTGCGCGAGCGTTGATTGGTTGTCCCAGACGTGTTGTCTTTCTCGCACCAATTACGAGCGCGATTCTACCGATGCGCAGCTATTCTCGTCAATCGCTAAACATAAATGACGCGTACTATACACACGGTGCGGCTCGCCAGGTCTGTTTCTTGAACTTGGCTTGACACGCTACCGCGTGTCTACATTTTGTAAATCTGTGTGAAATTATTTCTTTCACAATCGGAAAATGATGCGTTTAATTGCAGACAGTACATTAGCTTCATAGCGCTTTGTCGTTAGATTTTTACACTTTAAGGAGTTATGTTAATAACCTTAATAAAATTAACCCTTAAGTCCTTAAAATCTACCGGAATTTACTTATTCATAAAACGTACCTGTCACTATGTGGCAACGGCGCTAAAGTGTCTCCATGCCACACTGGTCGATCAACACCACATTCCTGTACAAAATAATTACTATATTAATACATAATACTTAGTACATGATGAGAATACATAGTGTTTAGAAAGAGAGAATCTGCTAATTCCAAGACTTATGGAGCGTTATCTCTTTCACACTCTGTCTAGGCGACATTTGTCAGTTAAACATACCTTAGTCATAATGAGATCATTATCATCCAAAGACACTTCCGATGGTCCGCTGTACCAACTTGTTCTTCTTGCTTCCCCTACAACAATATAATTTAATAAACTAACCATGATTTTGCTAAAGTATATTAAGCAGTCTATGCATTAAATGATCTGGACATTTTTATAAATCCTTTATAACATGAGAAAATTATTGCTTAGACATTTATATCTCTACTAAATGAATAATTAATTATTAATTAGCAGAAGTGATAAAGAGAAAGTATGTGTAGTAAGTGTATTTTTTATCACAATTGTTGTCGTTCAATAAAAAATTAAATCATATCTTAATATACACATATAAAAACGTGTCACGTTGTTTATTCGCGATTGACTCCTGAACTACTGAATCAATTAAAGCAAATTTGCACACCACGTGCCAACTTAAAAGAAAGGATAGCTTACATCCCGGTACTGTCCGGGGAACGGGAACTACGCGGGTAAAACCGCGGGGAACGGCTAGTAGTAATACATTTATAAGACAGTAGTCATTACATACCAACATCGTCATTCCGGCTCAAGTCACCATCGCTACGACTAAGTAGTTTATGCTGCGAGGACAACGCCTGTCGAACTGCATTCACTAACTCTTTAGCCAATGGGGTACAGAACTTCATGTCACCATTGCCGTTGCTAAAACCACTGGAAATAAAAAAAATATATTAAATACAGACTTTAGTTTACAGTTTAAACCCTCTTATGATATTTATTTGTATATTTGTATAACTTTGTGTATGTTTTCTAACTTAACAGTTGTTCTTGAGTTCAAAAGTTTTAATTCCTAATTAGTAATTCATCACTATCGTATATACGAGATCCCATTTAATGTAGGTGAATGAATGTAGACTTTAAACCTATTGTTTGCGTCAAAGGAAAAAGCGTCACATACAAACATAATAATAAGGAAATTACATATGGAAAACTATGTCTATTATTATCACTGTAACTAAAGGAACAAAAATGTTTGCATGCAACATCATTGCCCATTATTAATGAATTATTGTAATAAATTACTAGTGATTTGCCCCCAGTTTGCATGAATAATGTACGAGTATATTATATAATTCATGTGTTATACATATAAACAAACCTCTTTATATTTTAAAATCAGAATTATAATATGTTACATAGTTTAGAAACATACAGAGGAAAGCAACTTTAGGTTTTACATTATTTTACAATACTTTTTTAAAAATTGAGATGTATTAAGCAACAACACACCTATTAATACTAAGAACGCAGGTTCTATTAGTGTCCCCGTTCTCTCTAGTGAGAAGCACATCACTTATGTGTTTCCAGTCAATTTTCAAGCTGGTAGTAGGCTGGGACACAACTAGCCCGGCCGCTGACAGTGCGAGCACACAGTCCGTCATAAAACCACATTTTCTAGATAATTCTGTTGCTATCACAGTGACAGGGAATGAGTCTTTGAGCAATGATTCTGAGCCTGTAATGAGATGAATGAAGCATGATTGAATGTAGATATGGATTTATTCAATGAAAAGATTTTTGTGAAATGATGAAGCACCATCTGGATTATAGATTTTTTATATGAAAGCATTACAATCTATTTATATTTGACCCAGTTTTTGTACCTTTCTATAATGCTGTATTTTAATATATAATATTTAAGTCTGGCAGGTAATACAGGAAGATTTCAACAACAAAACACACATAGCCAACATTTAAAGGTAAACAATGGAAATTAGCATTGAATGTGATGACGTCAGTAAATTAAATTATTCAGCTATGATATGATACTCATGTGTGTGTTAATTTTTCGAATATGACCTAGAATAGAAGTTTCTAGTCTAGACCAATATTGCAATGACCTAAGTATTACACTATATAATAGCTTAATTAATAATTATTTAAGTTTCAATTAGTAATTTCTTGAATTTTGCCCCACATTCAGGTACAAATTTCTAATAGACAATTCGAAATTTCAGAATTCAAAAGAAAGTCCGACAGTGAAAATCATTGACAAGAGCTCGATTAAATAAAATGAAGGTAGACTTACCTCTTAATTTATCGCCGTTCAATAGATCGCGTATTTTATCCATCCACAACTGAGCATCTTGTAACGTTTGGGCGGCTAGCAGAATTCGCGGTTTGGACGGCGCATCTAGGGAAAACACCGCGAAAGCATGGGGCCTCGTGCGAGACTTCGCCCTTTTTACAATACATCCCGAGGGTAAGTCCACCGTGCCCGCAGGAGCCCCTGCCTCGCTACAATACACAGCCAACGATCCACCACCCGAACACGATACGCTAGGTCTTAAAATACACCATTGTTTTTTCCAAGACTAGAAAAAAAATAAACAATTATGTACCTATATAACAAAGGTGGGAACATTCATTACACACATCCTTGCGAAATTTTACCTTAAATGGATTTAAACCGAGGTTTGACTTGAACGGATATTTCACTTCCAAATAACCAGACATTTTCCTGTTTTTTATGCTCGGCTACGATGCAACATTTCCCGATTTTGTTTACGTTTTTATTTAAATTACAAAAATGCACAGTGCACACTGCACATTATATTGACTTAATCAAACGAATTGTTTACACTTTACAAAACTTCACAGACTACGAATAATCGATAAATTTAACGGAAAAGAAAACCGGTTTGTATAGCAGAATAATGATTATTACATATATTGCGAAATTTTGTTTCTTGATCTTATAATTAAATAATCAAATAATTAAATAAGATTAATTATTTTAACATAATTGTAAATATTAAGAATTCGCTTACTTATATTTATTTAAAAATAAAATAATAAACAGCCATAACCCATCCGTCAGACCACATAGGTACGTAACAAGACCTTTATTAGCATTTTAGAATTTAGATACCTAATTCAAATCTTTTGTTTTGTCTACGCATTTCAAATGTTTTTTTTTGTGCCACCAATACCAATAATTATTAAAGTATATCGTCAGCGTAGTGATAACATTCTTTTTTTATCGTCTGTATTCTTTGTGTTATATTCGAAACGGGGCTGTTGTTGGTAATACTGCTTTTTAACTTGAATTTATGCGTTTAAATCCCTACTAATATTATAAATACGAGAGTAAATCTGTCTGTCTGTCTGTCTGTTACGCTTTCGGACGTAAGGACGGAGTCGCGGGCCCAAAAGCCCGTTCCCATGAAGACTTAGGTGGTAGATAGTTGGTTATGAAAAGAAAAAACTTATTGTATTATCCATTTTACCTTTCATCTTACACAGTTTTATATACTTTCTCTAACATTAAAATATCGGGAAAATTAAACAAACAATAATTGTACTTAAACAGATTTATTTCAACTATATTGTAAGTATTTGAGCATCAAAAACATTTTTTTAACAATTTATGCGAGACAAAAACCGGGGCCGGTAGGCGGTTGTGCGTCAATTCCTCGGCGGATCATACGGCAGGCGTGTTCCTCCATGCGATGGTACACTTCCGGCGGGATCGTGTCGAACATCGAACGTTTACCGATCGTGTTCGCACTCCAAAGACGTTCTGCTACTGCACTTGCACGTGGCCATACTCTGCGCAAAAAAATTCATTAATTTGAAAAAAATGTTTAGTAATATTAAACGTGATAATATTTGTCATAAGTCTGCATACTAATGAAAAAATCGTTGCGCTTAAAGTGGCTTAAACTTTATTATTTTCTTTTGTTTAAAAATAATATTAAAATTTTCAATTATAATTATTATAGATCGGCCGAATAAGGCGTATTTTTGTGAGAATTAAATCGATTTGTGTTCAAAATCCATTATAACTTTGCACGTACCTATTAATGTTGCCATATGACGTATCTACCCAAAAACAGTCGGAAAGCAAAATCGTAGGTAGCCTTTACAATTATTTTTTTAATTGTATTATGAATAAACCTTTATACACCTATTCCTTTGCTGATTTATCTAAGCCTGTGGTAATTCCCTCACCTGCTCATAACATTGCGGTCGTCGACCATCTCGCCCCACATGCAAGCCTCGCCGCCGACGACGCTCTCGAGGAGCGTGCGGTTGAAGGTGACGTCGTACACCATCTGGCGCGGGTCGGGCCAGTAGTAGTCCGTCCAGCCGCTGCCCAGCGCGTCCAGGTACCACGCCGACGAGAATATCAGACGGTGCCCCGCTGTTAGGACCTACGCAATGATTTTTTTGTTTGTTTTTTTCTTATCGACATGATGAAAGGTTCAGTTTGACAAATTTATGAAAATCACTTGTAAAAAATTTTGAAATTATTATTTTGGACTATCTGAATGTGGCTGTGTGTGGATAGGCCGCTAGTTTAGATCCGGCTCGAAGGACCAGACCATAAAATGTGGCGTTTCTTGATTCAATTCTTTTAGTGACACCTTTTTTACATATTTTGATAACATAAGGGTCATCTATTTTTTAAAAAGCCAGCCTAGCGTTTTCATCCTCCCTCTAGTTCAAATTTAACGAGTTACACATATTTTACCCTTCACACTCCACAGACAATAAACTTTACATGTTATGATCTATCCTCGACATGCTATGCATTAAGGTTTTTGAAATACCAGTAGACAAGGCACCTGATGGAAAGTAATCATCGCCGCCCATTAATTAATGAATTTAAGTCTCACCGACACCATTTCGCTGATGTAGCTGTTCTTCCAGACTTGCACAAGGGTATCTTTGGATAGGGGAACTCTCTCATCGAATACTTCCTAAAAAGAAACGTTTGAAAATTAAATTGATTATACATTTTATTCAGAAAATAATAGCTTATTTTTTTAATAAGTTTATTTAAAATCATTCAGTATTGTTTGTGTGTAAAACTGACTTACAAACATTTTTAAATATATGGCACATTTACTTTGATAAAATTCATTCATCATTATAAAACAGAATCTTTCAAACGTATGGTCAGGTTGGTTATAACTTATAACATACTAGCTGTTGCCCGCGACTCCGTCCGCGTGGACTTTCATATAAACTTTAACTTCCCCTTTCTCCCCCTTATAACCGTTTTTTTAGTAAAAAAGTAGCCTATGTTTTATCTCAGGCTCTAGACCATCTGTGTACCAAATTTCATTACAATCGGTTCAGTAGTTTTGGCGTGAAAGCGTAACAGACAGACAGACAGACAGAGTTACTTACGCATTTATAATATTAGTATGGATGGATATTCCATAACAGAGACTTTATGGAATATCCATGTTTTTGTGTAATCATTAATTATGAAACTGTAAGATTCTGTTAGTTTAATAATAGTAATCGTTGAGTTTCGGTAGGTACCTGCCACACTATAACAGATGAGTCGTTGGCGAGCAGCGGGATGGCATTGGTCATGAAGAGCGCGTGCAGCTCCGTCACCGTGAGGTTGCGCGCGCGCATGTACTCGCGCAGCTCCGGGTTGGACCTCCTGCGTAGTTATTATATTTCTTTATTTACCCTTTATCACATTGACTGACTAAATGTATAAAGTATAATAGGCGGCCTTATCACTAAAAAGCAATTTTTCCAGGCAAGCTTTTCTAGGCGCACCGAGTGGGGTACCTACATTATAGTAGTAATGTTGTTCTTTGCAAATAGTTTAGGGTGTTTTTTTTAAACACTACAGAGATATATATACGTGATACAAAAAACCTTGTAATATGATATTGAAAGTATTTTTAAACGAATACGTATTACGGAACGAATGTTAATTATGATTATTAATCGATTTTAAGTAAAAATGAATAGAGTTCTATGATGTAGTACAATGTTTGCAGAACGTAAAAACGAAATTGGTCCTAGCAAAGAGGTGTAAATAAAAATAGAAATATTGTTTAAAGAGCCTCACGTTTCATATACGAGCTTACTAACCAGCAATCCAATTCGACTTCATCCCCTCCAATGTGGAAATATTTATCTGGGAACCAGGCTTGTACCTCTTGGAACAGATCACGAAGCAGTTTGTAGGTTATGTTCTTCGTGGGGTCCATTGGACCTAAACCTACAACTTTGTCCATACGGTAGCATTCTGTAAGAACGCTGGGATATGCGTTACCCCAGGAGCGGGTGTGACCTAAAATGATATAAACTATTATTTAAAAAGCTTTTATCTTTATTTAACGTGTGGTGATTTTTTTATTTTCTCGTGTTACCCTATAATACTATGGCTCTCCGTTTTATTAAAAAGGCCAATGAAGTTGATCGCAGATAAAATAAATAAATTTATTTGATTTAGTTGAAATATGATTTCGAAATTAAGAAGTTATGTTCTGACGTTATGAAGTTTTTCCATTAAGGGGATTTTAAATATTTGGGACGATAATGGCAAACAAAATTCGCTATTAAGTTTTATGATATGTTTTCATAATCATAATGTTTTCTTTACCGGGCACATCGAATTCCGGTATAACTCGAATTCCTCTGTCTCTAGCGTAGTCCACTATTCTTTGAATATCTTCCTTTGTGTAAATCATAGAAGAGTCATAAGCACCTTGCTGACTGAAAATTAAGAAATAAGTGTCATTATTATTTGAATACTAGTTGTGTATGTGTATTTAGTAAGTGATAATTCAGCTAGATCGGTACAGCCGTTTTTTGCGTGAAAGAATAACAAACATACATCCATGTATGTGTGTATTCTAACCTTACAACTTTCACATTTCTAATATTGGTAAAAAGTATTGAGGTGTTTTTTTTTTTACAAAACTTTTAATTTTATACCGTTGTATTGTGACAAAATGTTTGTCGGTCTTAGATTCCAATATCGCGATCAGGAGCGATTCAGTTATAGGTAATATATTTGATAAAATGAAAAAAAACAACAATTTGAATATATTCAATAATAATCTTTGAATACCAATTATTAAAAGCTCTTTTTAACTGTTCAAAAAGAAAGAGAATTTTTCAGTGTTTTTAGCTTAAATTAATAATATTACCTCAACTCCGGGAACCGTTCACTTTGGTAGGGGAAGCTCTGGTCATCGACAATATGCCAGTGGAACACGTTCATCTTGTTTATGGCCATCGCGTCCAACGTCTTCAGAATATTCGACACCGATATGTAGTGACGTGATGTGTCGAGTAGCAGACCTCGATGCGCGTATTGCGGATAATCGATTATTTTTGTTGCATTTATTCGAATTTCCTAATGAAATATTTGTTTTTATAATAAAATATTAAATCATATAATTTAAACTTACATCAATTAAATTTTAGGCTACTAAATATATTATACTTATAGAAAGAAATCAGAACAAAAATCGATCTTATTAATAAATATAATCTGTTATAGATAACCTATGGCATGATCCTTTAAGGTGTAAAAGGATTTCAATTTTCAAATGAAATTAGTAATTACCAATGCAATAGAAACCTCTTGATATTATAGCTTAGTGTAAATTTACTAACGTTTCTATCATCCGATAAATAAAACAGTTGAGCAAACGTCTCGAGACCTCTTATGATTCCCCAAATTGACGGACTCCGGAGATCAGATGTAGCTGACACATTCAGGTTATCTGAAAGACAAGTGGGATCATGCATAAATTTCAACAAAAATGTCTAAGATCCCTTACCTTAGCAGGTATCAATATCATATCATTATTATTACATAGTAAATAACAAAGTCGCTTTCTTCTCTCTGTCTCTCTGAATGCTTAAAGTTATAAATCTACGCAACCCATTTTTATGATAGAATGATTCAAGAGGAAGGTTTATAAATTATATGTATAATGCACGTATATATGCTTGCAATATGGCTGCGAAACCAGGGCTGGTCGCTAGTTTTAAATACCTTAATGGTAGTCGTTTTATTGCATTTACTATTGCTCTTTGCCTTTTCTTTAACAAATTAAGTCAAGTAATGAGTATATAGGGCAATCGGAGTGTAATTCTTTTCTCTGTTGGAGAAAATTGCATGAAAATTTGTCCGTAGTTCTTATTTTCTTTTTTTTCTTTCTCTTGCTGTTTTTAATGTTATTTTTTCTTATTTTGGTGTGCAATAAAGTGTATTTATTATTTATTATTAATATTATTATTTTTCAAACGGACAGAGGCAATCTAGATCTTTTCTATTCTAATACTAAAATGTAGAGATAATCTACATATTGTGGACGAAACATTTTTTTTATATTGATAAAGCCTTTGTTTTTTTTCAATAAAAACGATAGTACTAGCGCGTTATCAGCTATTGTATTATTTTAAAATTGCGATTCAAATACCCGCGTTGTTTTGCATTTGCAATGTTAGGTATGGGTAATGAGAATGATGAATGCATTTATTGCTCTACATTGCAGTTTACATTATTAACCAAATTTTAAAATAGCTAGGCAATGGAATGAGCAACGTAGTGATTTTATTTTGTTGAATAATAAAATCGTAGTGTTGGATTCCATATAAAAAAAACAGAAGTAATGGAAGCCGACGTGATTAAAAAATCTGAGGTCTGTTATTGTAAATTAGAATCTTAAATCTCTCTGAAAATTTTATAAAGGTATCAAAATATTAATGAAGGTATGAACCTCATTTAAGCCGAAGGTTCTTTGATGAGTTGAACAATTATTGCGTTTTTTATTTTCTCCAACCAAGAAGCTCTATTAAGTCTCGAAAAATGTTACCGATAAAATAAATTAATTCTATTTTGCAGTATGGTATTACTAGCTATACAGTATACTTACAGCTTTCATCCATCTCAAAGTACGGGTATTCTTCACACGCGCTCGTAAGATCAACTCGCAACTCCTCGATCCTCCCTTCGTAGTTGTCGTCGTGAGTTTTGCCGCCATTTCTGCGCCTGCGTCGCTCGCGAGCGCGTCGCCCACGATGAACACCAAGTTTGTTCCTATACACGTAGGAATACCTCTCTATCGCATCTGTTAGGATCGTACAGTTCTCGCCGATGATCTAAAAACAATAAAAATAAAACTATTTTTTTTTCTTATTATATGACTTGAAAATTCAAGGTGAATAAAATAAGCGCAGGACACTTATTTGCTAAACTAAATTGCAGTATTTTCAGTTATAGTTCATGAAAGACAATTTTAACATCGGAAAAATAATTTCATGTTGCTAAGTGCCACTTGTATTGTATTTCTTGTAATTTTAACACTTCAAATCGCAATGTTACAATAAATATTTGACAATATACTCGTAGGGAATGTTTTGACCGATACAAAACCACAACTAACTGATAAAACATAATCGAGATTAGAACTTAGTCAATTAGTAAATAAATATTAGTTCGATAAATATATTGCATACCAGCAATGCGATACATGTATTTATTATAAAATTTTAATACAAAATTAATTGACAAAAATTAATACAATTAGATCAACTCAACTCAACAAGATCTTAAACATTTTTTCATCGAAGATTTGCATTCTATTGTATTCTCTTCTTCAATATCTATATACTAATATATAAAGCTGAAGAGTTTGTTTGTCTGTTTGTTTGTTTGAACGCGCTAATCTCAGGATCTACTGGTTCGAATTGAAAAATTCTTTTTTTATTAAATTGACCATTTCTCGAGGAAGGCTTTTGGCTACATAACATCACGCTGGGACTAATAGGAGCGAAGAAATAATGGAAAATATGGAAAAAACGGGGAAAATTATTCATCTTTGAGGGCTTCCTTTGCGTGCGCTGCGAAAACGGTTCAAGATACAAAAATAATATGTATGAAAGAATTATTCCTCTTTAAATGATCTAAAAAAAAGTCCGCGACAGTATATATCTATCTTCTAAGATTGACTCACTATAACATAATAATAGAAATAGATCCGACGGGGACGAAGTCGCGAGCAACAGCTAGTTTAGTATATTCCGTGTAGCTGTAAGTTCAAGGACGGGAAGATCGGAATCAATAGTATCGCCAAGGACGGCAATTTATTTCGAAATTAATTGTAACGAATACTCGCAATAACAATGCATTTTTCCTGTTATTAAAATCTTTACATAAACTATGTATGTTAGGCATTAATTATAAATATTCTTTAAATTTATACTTAAAATTTTAATTTGTATACGGGTTCAAAATTATTAATATTAATACATACCTTAACAGTAAAATGCGAAGGGTTAAATGTGAAGAATTTAATTTCTTTGCTTTCCTCTTGGGGTTTGGGCCAAACCTCGCCTTTTGAGGGCGGGAATTTCGGCCCCGGATTAACTACTGACATCCCGGCTCCTAAGCCGAGACACGCGATAAATATTAAAGTCTGTAACATTTTGTTTCTCTTCACATTTAATAGCGTAGTTTTATTACGTAGTGGTCTGATGCACGATTCGACTTACACTGGCCATCTCGTAGCCTCCCAGGGCGTTGTTTGTGTAAGTGCAAAGATATACATGTTATCAACATTGCGCTGAATCTTCATTGATTTCGTAAGGAGCGATAACCTCTGGGATGTGATTACAATTCTCTGAAATCTTTCTATGATCTGTAAAGACAGATGATTGTCAGTCTTAACTGTTAACAAGGTTTAATATAATTTAAAATTATTATACGTTACTACAATCAAAGTAATGCGCTCAAATATTTTTAAAGGTAGGTATATAAAATTTAAGCTCAACATCACAATGCCATCGCATGGATGATTCGTATCCAGCATCGAATTTAAACCAGCAGTTTTGCGAGTTGTTGTGACGGACTTCTTTCAAATTTATTTATTAAATCATATTTCACGTATTATATATGCAATTCATTGTTATAATCCTTACTTATATTAGAAATGAGAGAGTAGAGACGATGAAAGAAGACGCAAAAATAATCAAGTCCTAGCAGGGCTGAAGAATCAGCCAAACGATAAGAGCTGTATTTTAAAACGGAGTGGAAGAATCTGGTACTGGTACAACCAGTACTGTGTTGGTGCTACATCCCAGAGGTGAGAACAGGGCTTCATGTAAGCCTCACATTAAGCACGGTTCTCACATTGCACCTTATGTAATAGTAGAAGTGAAGTACCAAATAATGCGTTAATATAACTTTTTTAAGTTTCTAATATTTAATATACTCTGTGGAATTGAATCAAAAAAGTTGACAGGGGGCATCCGACAGTCACAAGACATTGACAATTGACTTTGTTCAATCATCAATGATTAATGAATAATGACAGTTCGACAAGGATGAAATGAAAACTACGAATTGGTGAAACATTTTGATTTTATGAACAAAGAATAAAAAATATATCTTCGTCATTCAAATCACGTGAAATATTGTACTTTTTAAGAATCCCTTTAATTTGCTAAAAATGCATCCAGCTTTAATAACATTTGTGACGTTGTTAGTGTTTTCTGCTAATGTTTTGTGTGCTGTGAATATTGGCGAAGATGAAGTTGGTGTTGGAAGATATGTAATCGAAGGAAGGATATTACCACCTGAAGAGTATGAAATGTCTACATGGCAGGTGGACACTAAGCTCCACGTAAATGGAGGCGAATACGTTGGTTTTGTTAAAAGCGACGGCTCTTTTGCGATACACAATATTCCATCAGGGTCCTATGTCGTTGAAATCATACATCCGGACTATATGTACGAGCCTGTACGTGTGGAAATTAATTCTAAAGGCAAATATAGGGCGAGGAAGGTGAATTATATCCAAACCTCTCAAGTAATTCAAGTGCCTTATCCTCTGAGAATGAGACCAATGTCCAAGTTCAGGTACTTCCAAGTACGCGAGCAATGGCGACTGACTGACTTCCTCTTCAACCCAATGGTCATTATGATGGTCTTACCTCTACTGCTCATCATGATTTTACCTAAAATGATGAATGATCCTGAGACAAAAGAGGATTTGAAACAAATAAGCAATATGGCAAAGATGTCAGAGCTCCCAGAAATGTCTGAGATGATAACGTCTCTGTTCAATGGTGGAGCCAAAACTTCATCTAAAGCTAAACAAGTCAAAAAGAGACAATAAGCTATCTATCTTTTTGTATTTTAGTCAAAATTGTGTTATAGGTATAACTACAATAAATTATTTAAAACAAATTTTCGAGTTTTATTATTTATACCAAACTTGTGGTTCACCTATCAGTTTAAAAAAAAAATTAAACTCTGATGGGCAAGCTCTAGCAAGCATAGGTAGCCTGTTACTTGTTAGTAAGACACACTGAATCTCATTCATTAAATATAAACTCAGGTTATAACATCATCATTCATGTTTCATCTAAGTAGAACATTTAAATAAAACAACATGTATTTTACAGAATCTTTATTAAAAATAAATCTTTTCTAAGATTTCTCCTACACATTGATACACATATAAAAATTACACACATAATAAAATACAAAAAAAGAAAATCAGTCATTGGTAATTTTGGACGGAAACAAATTAAGTAATACATTTGTCTTAAAATGAGATTCAATGCACTGGTTTTGTATACATGACATTGTTGGACGACTATATTCTATAAAACTATCAAAACTATAACAGCAATACATGCATTATAGCTTAACTCCCATTTATGATGGCTTCAAATATGTAAGGCTCTTTCTTGAACTTAGAAACTTTCTTTTACTTAGAAACTTAGAAAAATATTGTGTGATATATCGAGTATGTTATCAACTAAGCCAAGCCATTTTTGCAGTCTTAATACATAAATACAATGATTAAAAAAAACCTTTTTATGTTCCATGTGTAATGAATATAGAAGTAGAAATATTAGAGATGGTATATTCAATATTGGATACATATGATGAACAGAGTTATATCTACCATACTATCGACTGAGGCACAAACCCCAAACGGCAATAAAATTCACCATTTAATCGACTGTAAGTGATGAAACTTGTAATTCAACTTTATATAAAAACTAGGACCTAAATAAAATACATATGTAATTCAAAGTTAAAAATCCTTCTATTCTACACGAAAAAATAATCAGAATACTATTTTGCATGTAAGGTTAAACCTACGAAATCTGGACGGTGATTATTTGGAATAAGACTTCAGTAACTACAAAAAACATATTCCAATACAAATGCTATATCAAAATATATCTTTAAATATTCCATTTTAACATATACGTTTTTGTTTTGTAAATAAAATGTGTTATAATTTTTTTGAACAATAATATCCAATTTCACTAATAAGGCAAAATTATTGACATGTGTACTCTTTGATATTGGCTTACAATATACTTATACTATTTCATAACTATATGATATATACAGATAAAAAATCCCATTAAAATAAGGGCAAGGCTGCATTTAATGCTTCACAATACATCTTTTAAGAGAAAGAGACACAAGATAGTTCACAAATGTGTTGTCAGCCTTATTTCAGCCTGCATATTATAGGCTAGTAGCTAAAGAGAACAACCATACATAAAAAACTAGTTATACACTATAGTATATAATATATAGTTTCCAGTTGTTTATGGTAGTATTATTTTGGATAATGTTTAATAAAATCTAAAAAAAACTCATTGCTATTAGACACAATGAAACTTGACTTTCTCCGAACTGATTTTTAGATAACTTTTTGCACTTGATTGACATGGAATTAGCACCTGTATAAAATAATTCAATAAACTAAAAATGGTGCGAAGGTAATACATGATAATATTTTTTATAAAAAAGGCAACGTTCTTATAGTTGACACATATGAAAAATAATGCTTAAAAAGCTTATTTACACTATGTTATATAACACGCAAGAATATTTTACAATAAATGCTTATCTTATACTAATGTGAACACCTCATATTATTCTACAATTATGATGGAATGAAGTGGGTTTTAGCTACATGTTAGTCGTTGGTTGTACATAATATATTTATTTTTGACATTCAATAGAAAAAATACTACATAATCATATGTTAATCTAAACGGTGGTTATAAAAAATAGATATATAATAGAAATACATCCATATAAACACGAATATTGTTATATATTGTGTTGGTGATACTACTCATAGCATGGTATATGAAAATATTTAAAATACAACCTAAAAAGTTCACATCTTTTTAACATTTAAAAATATTATTTGTCTTTAATTGCACAACTTTGTGTTGAACTAAGGTTCGTATAAAATATGTCTCTTAATTAAATTTTACTCTTTTATATAAAGCCCCGTTTCATAATTTTTTTCCACTTTAATTATTTAATATAAATGTTTTAAAGAACCAGCGTTGGTACTTAAAAATATATAAGGATTAGTGCAGCGATATATAAAATATAAAGTACGATTTTACATTTGTTTCATTTATATCTTAAAGGGCTTGTATTTAATAAGATAGCATTACTGTTTTCTGATTGAGTTTTTCTATCTGTTACAAATTGTTACGGTTTGATTAGTTTTAGTCACATAAGCTTGGTATATTACTTTTATTATAAGGCGAGGGAATGTCGTAGTAATACCGCTACAATGGTGCACACAGACATAAGCGAAGCGGACGCGAGAGCGATTCGCGCGGCGTTGTACACACTGCAGTACGGACACTGCGACGAACCGCACACTTCGCATATATTCAGCAGGTACGTCGGTAGTGCGTCGAATATCGTCTCGTTGTATCGTTCTGTGAATTGGATTTTTTTTTTAATTTATATTATGTTGATAATTGAACATCATTAAAAAAAACTATTTTTTATTAAATTAATTAATAGATTATCATCCTTATAATAATAACCATGTCTATAGGATCCCCCCTAATTAACTAAGAATACTTAATTACCTACAGTAAAGTTGTATCAAAACGGACACTATGTTTAGGTTATAATGCATATGACCTGCTAAAAAAGTGTGATTCAGACTTGGTAGAAGATTTTTTCACTTCACGGGGTATAAAAGTTCTTTTTATACCACGTTACTTTGTAAATAAAGTTGCGTTTTTTACATTTACAGTTTATTAATTCGATTCTAATATTAAATAAACATTTTAAATTATAAATAAATAACTAACCTGGTGCGTAGTAGTCGTAGACACGAATGGGCAGGTACCGCGACATGTTGGCCACCGGGTACCAGCGCTCGATCGTGAAGTTAACACACGTCGTCTCCTCGTCCAGCTGACATAACAAATTGGGAGTAATTTTATATAGTTATTATTTTAATTAAAATAAATTTAGTGTGACAATAGTTCGTCCATCATTATTGTCATATTGTGTTTTTAAAATAATTTTTTAACTTGGAATAATCTTATAATTTATAAAAATTCTTTATTTAATTGCAAGTTTGACAACATTAGTCAGATGTCTTAATTTTTTTCATCCATAATTTTTAGCCCCTTTTCTTTGTCCCTATATATGATTAAATCTTGAAAACCATGCAGCTGTCTTCCTGCTTTTTTAAAAAGATAGATTGATTCAAGAGGAAGTTTTATATGCATAGTACACACATAATATTCACGAGCGGAGCCGGAGCGGGTCGCTAGTAGCACATAAAGGCATAAACTATATATTGTGTGACAGTTTATCAGGACTGAAGAGTTATTCAGCGAGAGACCCAATCTATTACCATCTGTCGACAATTGTCTTATAGATGTCTGATATGATCGTGTTTCAGTCGCTTACTATAGCTTATGGTCGCTAATGCGGTGTCTAACTTTAAAATTGTAACACAGTTTAAACTGTAATATAGTGGAAAGCTAGTTACATAGTCAAATAGGAAGATGAGCTTGGCGGGCGTGTACTTGGCGCGCTGCAGCGTGCGCACGCGCCGCGCCAGCACGTAGGCGTCCAGGCGCTGCTGCTGCACCAGGTAGCCCGTCGGCACCGCCACCTCCAGCACCGCCAGCCCCGAGCGCGGGGACTCCTCCGTCATCGTCCAGCTGAGGGATAGCGGTGGTTTCATTGGTCAATCAAAGTTAAAGTCAAATATATCGTTATTTAATTAGGTGTACATATAGTAGTTGACAAACATTGACCACCGCTTTTAACGGCTTTTATATTTTACAAAATTCTCGTAGTTTTAAGTTTATTATAATTTGTATTTGTAATTTAATTTCCTAATTGCTGCTTGTAAAGTGCTGCCCCCCGCGCACTGCGGCACTCACCTGGCGCAGGTCTGGTA
>JADANM010005443.1:1083915-1107693 GCA_026213755.1 Eurema hecabe
GGCGGAGACGGTCCAGCGCGCGGGCGCCTGCGGCACGTCGGCGGTGAACACGTAGCGGCCGTGCGGCCCGATGTTGACGTCGCGCCACAGCCACACGTTGTCGTACTGCCGCTGCACGCGGTTGAACCGGAACTTGCGGAAGTGGCTCAGCTCGTGCGACGTGTCGCGCGGGCCTGCACACAACGTTAACTCATTTTAAACATCCTATACATAAAGAACAGCATTTTAACGCGCATTTAGAACGGTGTTTACAATTATTTTGTACCCTATTTTTTTTTTACCAAATTATTCTACATTCTCGAAGTCAGTTTGAACCTTTATTAAAAAACTTTTTATATTTGTCACTTTTTTAGCTCGTAGAGTATTTTCTATTTCTCGTCTGTTTTATAAACACTCAATTCCCACCTACAAATTAGAACTTCAAGTAAATCCACAAATATGCTGTTAATAAAGAGTCTAATACTCACAATGAGCTTCATCGGTCCTATCCGCGCAGTCAGCTATACCATCACATCTCTTCTCATACGGGTAGCAGGTTCCGTCCAGGCATTCAGCTAATCCCAGAGACATATTGCACATTGTCGGCCTTCTGGTGACTGCCACATCACTGAATACCACTAAGCCGGCATATCTGAAACATTATCGTGAAGTTATTATTCAGTTTAAATTTTTATTATAAGTTAAATAATTAGGATAAAATGTTCATTTAAGTCATAACATATTATGAGGTGGTAAACCGTTTCGTCACGTAACGCGTTACAGCCCCACTCGGTCTGGCAGCCTTTTCTCTCAGGCATACTATCCCTCTTAAACTTGCTTTTAAAAACTGCAGTGCTGTATACTCTATAATAATTACCAAGAATCATAGCCAATAGACGTAAGCTAAAGAAACGTATCTCCTTCTACTCTATAATAAATTATCTATACTAATTGTATAAAGCTGAAGAGTTTGTTTGAACGCGTTAATCTTAGGAACTACTGGTTCGAATTGAAAAATTCTTTTTTTATTAAATAGACAATTTATCGAGGAAGGCTTTAAGGCTACATAACATCACGCTGCGACTAAGAGGAGCGAAGATATAATGGAAAATGTGGAAAAAACGGGGAAAATTATTATCTTTGAGGGCTTCCTTTGCGTGCGCTGCGAAAACGGTTCAAGATAATAAGAAATATGAATGAAAGAATTATTCCTCTTTAAATGATCTAAATAAAAGTTCGCGACAGTATATGTCTATCATGTAATATTGTCTTACGATAACATAATAATAGAAATAGATCCGACGGGGACGAAGTCGCGAGCAACAGCTAGTTAATAATAAAATGTCTCACTCAAAAGTCCTATTAGCGTCGATGCCGAAGCTGGTGGCCGGGAAGTAGACGAGCTGGTCCGCGTCGCCGAAGTGCGAGCGCCACGTGTACGCGAACGTGCCGTTCGTCGCCTCGTCGAATTGAGACATTTTCGATATCACCTGTCACCGCCAGAATACAAAACAATGAAATATATCTATAGATAATTCAGTTTTCAAGAAAATCATCGTTTGTAAAACACACATATAACATTATAATTATTTCTAAAACTATTTGGGTTTATAAGTATAAGTTTTATTTCGTTTATAATGTTATAACCATGTCTGTGTGTGTGTGTGTAGGTATGCGTGCATGCTTGTGTGCGTGTCTGTTATGCATGTGTGTTTCGTGCGTGTGTATATCTATGTATATAATTGATCGCATACATTACCTTAGCGTACGTGAGCTCATTGCCAGCCTGCATGGTGTAGAACACGCTGTCGATACCGGACAGCCCGACGTAGGCGCCGGGCTCGCCGTATATCGCCACCTCGACGCGCTCGCCCGTGCGATGCTTGCGGTTGTTGATCGTCACCGTGAACTAACAACACAACAAGCAAATGTATTATTTTTATTATTACTAATTTTTATTTAATGTAAACTTGTTTTTTTTTAATTTTCAGTTTGACACCGAATAAACCAACGCTCTAGAATACCTCACTTAAATAAATAATAAATATTAGACGTAATATTAATTACTATTATTTTTATTTTGTGCACACAAAAAATACTCAATGTAATACATACATATTTATTATTGTTACTTATTTAGCATATCCAAATAAGAGGAGTCATAGACAAGTAAGTCTAAAGTATTCGACGAAATACTTTATTATTATTATTTGTATATGTATAGTATATGTATAGCCAAATCTCGAGGCGCACCGTCACATTATACAGTGTTAAAACAAGTGTCCTATCCGAAAACCTTTTCCAATATACCGGTAGTAGGTCCTTATTTTTCTATCATTTTATAAAAATAATATAATTAATTTTTTCAAACAAAAAGACAACACCGGATCGCGTTCACGTGCTCTGTTAACTATAGGGTCTATAGGGTCTACGAACCGTAGTTGCCGGCGTTTATGAATTTCCTTGAATTCGTTTAAATTTTTAACCAGAAACATAATCTTTAAATCTTTATTGCGTTCTTATTTTTAAATTTAGATTTTTTATTATTTTATTCGAAAAGGTTTTTAGATAGAGAATATTTTCGTTCCGGATCGGACACATGTTTTGTACCACACTGTATATGTAATAGGACCTATATAGCATATTAGCTGTTGCTCGCGACTTCGTCCCCGTCGCATCTATTTCTATTATTATATTATAATGGGACAATCTTAGAAGATAAACATATACTGTCGCGAACTTTTTTTATATCATTTAAAGAGGAATAATTATTTCATACATATTATTTTTGTATCTTAAACCGTTTTCGCAGCGCACGCAAAGGAAGCCCTCAAAAATGAATAATTTTCCCCTTTTTTTCCACAATTTCCATTATATCTTCGCTCCTATAAGTCGCAGCGTGATGTTATGTAGCCTAAAGCCTTCCTCGATAAATTGTCTATTCAATAAAAAAAGAATTTTTCTATTCGAACCAGTGGTTCCTGAGATTAGCGCGTTCAAACAAACTCTTCAGCTTTATATATAAGTATAGATACAAGTAAGGCGCGGCGCACTCACGTTGTTCCTGGAGATGCCGTTGACGGGGAAGGTGAGCGAGTCGGCGAGCAGCGCGGCGCGGCGGCGCGCGGCCCACACCACCACCGTGGCCACCGGCGACATCTCCGCCGACAGCGCCACCGCGAACGTGCGCACGCCCTCCTGCCGACACACGCAAAACATTACGTAACTTGGGGGGCGAGGGGGGTCTCGTAAAAGGGGTTGTCCATTAATCACGTGACCTTTTTTTAGCATTTTTTAAACCCCCCCCCTCCCCCCTCTCAACATCACGTGTATTTTTAGTACCTACAAATAATCTTAAAATTTTGTGAATATTATCTTAATTTAAATACAGGTATAAACGATAATCTTATTTTGTTCTGAAATTAAGGACCATAAAATAAATGACGAAAAAATAAATACACGTGATATCTTACTACACCCCCCCCTCCCCCTTGTGTTATTTTCGTGATTTTTATCAAACCCCTCCCCCCCCTTCAAGCCTCACGTGATTAATGGACAACCCTAAACTTTAGGGTGCGTTACAGGGGCGGGATGGGGTTGCGTACAACACGTTACATAACAATATTTCTTTCGAATTCAGGGTAAAAATGATCATTTCTCTAAACATTAGTTAAAATCGAGTTTTAAGTAATGTTTAGAGAAGAGGTCGGGTTAGGGGTTCACAGTAAAACGTAATACCACACATTTATCACACAAAAGAACTAAATTCAGCTTCAGCTCTACATTCGATTACATAAAACTTTCAGTAACTTTCGTTTAAATGTTTGCTCTGTACAAGAACATTTTAAATTAGTTATACAATCAATCAATTGTTAAACCCTTTAATTGTCAATCGTATTTTTGTCTCTATAATTAATAAAACATTTTATAATATACTTTTTGGTTAACAAATAAAACTGTTTAAACTTACCTGCATATTTTCCTGGCCGCTAGTGAGAATTATTCCTTTGGACATGACAACATAGCTGAAACTCTCCATGTAAAAATTACTTTGTACATGGAATATTATATATTCGCCGACCTGAAAAAAAATAGCAATAAAACAATATCTATTAGAATTAATATTACATGTCATAAGAAAATTTTTATAATATTTATAATTTTAAAGGCTGAATTGGTTATTTTTAATATAAAAAATATTGATGAGCCAGCACAGTTTTCATCATAAATGCAGAAGTATTTTGAGGTTTCTATTCGAATGAGTAATGACTTTACCTTGCAAACACCTTTGATGCAGAGGTAGCAAACCTAACACTAAGCTAGCTCTATCAACAAAATAAAACCTTAAAGGCAGAGGTGGCAAACCTTTCCGATTTCAACTTCCTCCTCTTGCCTCAGATAAATAATAAATAAATAAATAAATATTTTCAGGACATTTATACACAGCGCCATCTAGTTCCAAGCTAAGCCGAAGCTTGTGTTATGGCACCTAGATAACGGAATAAATTACATATACATTACTTTTCTTTTGTAAATACATACATACAATATATAGCAACACCCAGATGCGTAGAACTACCTAGATGTAGCCAACCTTTTCGTACTAACCTTAGCATCAGTAGTGCTGGTGCTGACGCGCAGGTGGTGCGTGTCGGGCGCGTGGTGCGCGACCAGCCGCACGTCGGCCGAGGCGCGGGAGCCGCGCGCGTCCGCCACCTGCGCGTTGAGCCGCAGGCCCGTGATACCGGACAGCACTTCGCGGTAGTTGGGGTCCGTGTCTAGACCTGCAATATAGTGTTATAATAAATTAGAATAAGAATAAGAATAATTTATTCAATAAAAATTTACACTTCTTACAACACGTTAAAATGAAATAACAGAACGACGGTACATATGAAATAATTTGTGTTGCGTATGAGCACTGTCCTCCGCGCTAGTCACAGACTGTGTTACGGCAGAACAGGCCTCCACGTCCACACAATAGATACTACATTCGCAGATCAAAATTGAATCAATACCTTAACTTTGTCGGTTTGATGCGGAATAGATGAACTTTTAACTTACTGTATTATTTTCATAAAGCTGAATTAGTAATTAATTATATTATATATGTTACATGCTTATACAAAATAATTTGATATGAATTAATAATAGATATTATCTTAAACTAATAAAATGTTAGACCATTAGAGTAGTATAAAACAAAGTCGACATCTGCCGTCTATATGTTTTCGTGGATATTTAAAACTATACAATGGAATTTGAATCTTTTATGGATTACGTTTCAATCGTAGCATTTATATGGTAAACAAAATATACGCATGCGAAGCCACAACAGGTCGCTTGTATTCCGTCAAATATCTTTAACATTGAGACACTAACGCAACAGCTTATACAGGTCCATTTTCAGATGCCATACAGCATCATGTCCAGGCACGAGGGTGGGATGTAGAGGCTCCAGGTTTCCACCTCGTCCCTCCAATTGAGCGGTCACCACCAGGGAGACGCCCATCGCCTGCCACGCTGGTAGTTTTGACCCATCGTGGTAGGATACCACCATCTGTTTGTAAAATATTATTTTTTTTATAAAATAAATTTAGTACTTCCAAAAGCTCATAGTCGAGAGGACTGATCGCATAATACAAAAAAAATATAAAAGCAAGATTCAATACGTAGACTGTTTAAAAAAATATTATATGTTGACCTTATTCCGTACTAATAAAAACACAAAACTAAATGTACGTATTTATTCGCACGCAGAATATTAATTTTAACTTGCTTTTAACCCGTATTAACTGATAGTTTATTTTTTACACACGACAACTTCTATACTATAGCATAGCATAGCTAACATACTCATATAACTGAGCTAGTTGAAAATTTTGTATTAAATCTGTGTGTTGCTAAAAACAAAATGGACTTTTACTAGTAAAAAATAACTAAGATTCTTAACTTAGTATTGGCCATTACAACACTTACATAAACATCAAATGGCATACTCGGCTTAAACACTTGCAACTCTCCCCCAAGGAAGGTAACAGCCAGTGAAGAATTAAATATCCTGGCTATACTGTATCCCTCTATGACATCATCTAGGAACGGGTCTCCAACTGACGCTGTGATGATGACCTCCATACCATCCAGGGTGGGGACTAGCTGTGCTAGTTCTGACATTGGGTATTTGAAATCATATGTGCCGTTGAACTGCAAATAATTATAGTATGACATTATTTTAACTTTTTACTTAGATGTATTATTAAAAACATTTATCCGTTATAAAATAAAGCTCGAATATCTTAGGTACGCCGCCATGTTGTGTAAATTTAAAATGACGTCATTCAAACTTCAAAATTAAGTTTCAAGATTTAATCTAAACATGTTACATATTATGTACATTACTACATACTAACATTGCAAATAAACCCTTATTCATTAAAATAATTACCCAGGTAATATACTGACTATAACTTTAATATAAATATTAAGCTACCAATTAAAAAATTACTTACGAATCTCAAATACGGCAGCTGGTCGTATCCAGGGGTGTTGTAGTAATTATATGTAGGTGATGTTGTGTATGTATTGTAATTGGGATTATTGTGTTGATTCGCGAATTCGATTGGATCCGGCTTTGGCATCCAAAATGGATACTTTTCATCCTATTAACAATAGTCAAATGTTTATTATTTTGACATAAGATAAGACATATGCGTTATATATAAAAAAAATTTAACAATACATTATTTCAGAAATAAGAGTCAAGATGAAATATATTATAGTAAAATATCTTATATATGCCAACTTATATGTCTTATAACTACCATTTTTATTTGACTGAACAACACACATTTTTTATCATCATGAACAACTATGCAATATAATAATCAAAATTTTTGGAGCCTGTTCTTTAGTTAAAGACCTAAATTATCTACCAAATTACCTAAATATATAATTATTAAATCGTTAACTAACAAAGAGCATTTTGAAGAGATAATTTAAAAGTAAGTAAAACTTAGTAAAGCAATACATACAAAGTTAAACATCCGGGTGACAACTTTCTGCGGGTCATACCACCAGTCGGGATGGTCCAGCTGGTTGGGCTGGCCGGGCCGGTAGTTGATGTTCCTCATGTGGTAATCCTCCTGCCCGTACTCGTACGGCTGGTACCCACTCTCGTTGTATAGGTATGGGTTGTAGTTCGGACGCACTGAAATTTTATTGTTATATTAAAGAAAATGACATTTGCCCATGTGTTTGAAGGGCTATGGATAGAATAGGGTTCGTAAGTCCTAACATTTTTAATACCTCGACAATGAATATATCGTCATCCATACAATATTTTGAATTAGCCTATCCCATGAAAGAGTAGATGTTTTTATTAATTAAAAATATTTACCTACACATAAAGTGTAGTAGTAGTTGTATTGAGGTGAAAATCTTTCCTTAAGAGCAACCAATTCAATTTTTTTTCTAATTTCGGTGAAATACGCACTTATAAATCATTTTTTCTAAGAACATTATTGCCCTTATCTTACCCTTGACTTTTAACTAGAAGTATATTAAACTTAATCCAAATCCACAAACCAATTTCTCTCTGTGGCAAAAATCTAATTACCTCTCGAATATGGGTCCAACTCATACTCCCTCCGCAAATCTCTAGGTCTGTACTGCGGAATGGGTCTTAATGTGGCTTTCAGGGTCAAGTTTCCATGTACTGGTGCTCCTGAGGTGTAGTTAGCCATTATCTTCCCGTGGATGTATGGCTCCGTGTTGAAGAAGAACGCTGGCATTGTTATGTTCACCTGGTAAATGAAAGCGGTATACTAAGTAAGCTCTTTAGGTCCGTATTTTTACAGATTATATGTGACCTCAGAACCATTATATACATTTTTAAATTATATGTTAGATATAATTTAATAAAATCCTAAATAAAAAAGACAATTCAAAAGTGTCACTATATTATGTAGCCTAGTTGGAAAAAAGATAAAATTAACTTTGACTGATTAACTTATTGATATAAATTTTAACTTATATTATCCCATTTACTAAATTATATAATTTGACAATATGTATTTGGTCATAGTTATTAAACTGACGTGAGCCAATTGACTTTCGGAATCAGTCAACTTTTACAGTGACATGAAACTCTATTCTTTAGTTGCATGAATCTTTAAAGCGACCGTATCTAGGACCACACCATATAGGACCAGTGACAGGAAGACCAGACTGGACATACCTCAAACCTGGTCTGATAGTACTCCTCGACGAGGAACTGAGCCTCCTCCACCTGCCCCAGCGCCTCCACACGTACGAACCACTCGCCGAACTGCGGCTGTTCCGACATCTGATACTGCAGGCTAACTGTTCCGAAGTTGCTCTGAAAATTAAATTACAATTGAATAACTGGAAACTCTATAGAAGATATGTCTCTCAATAGAAGTGTCACTTATATAGGACATTGAACTGTATAGTTGTATAACTTTAAAAATTAATAATATCTTAAGTACTTCAAAACATGCGACGAGTGGAGATAATAATATATTGTAACTATAAGATTGTCATAAGAAAACATTTCCTTTATGGAATCTAATAAAATACGTCTAGAGATGTCGAAATTTCAAATATATTCGTCAACTCTATACTTTATAATTGATGGTTTTTTTATATAAAAGAATAGATGAGCAAATATGCTGATGCTTCACTTACGTCACCTACTGGAAAGCGATCAAGCCGAAAACATTTTCGATACCACGAAAGTTTTATCGGCCGTTTAAGAAATAATAATTTACGAAAATTTTGTCGTAAATTTCAATTTAAAGAGATTTTTACCCAAGCCAGTTTTCGCTCTACTAATTAATCTCAAGTTACGAAACATCATAAGCGTTCGAAACAAGCTTTCAGCTTATAGAAGTATCGTGTTCTCTTTTGTCTTTTCTGACCATAACTATGGTCAATTAAGATCATATTTGTTGGTAAACGACACTTGCGGTGTTAAGTATCAGCTATATTAAAACATAGACTTGTAAGTTTCAGTTTACTTCGTTAATTGTTTATTGAGAAAACTTATTAATTTTACCCAATTTATACATATATGGACTATATTTTCTTATAAGAAAATTTTATATTATGTAATTCAGTATGATGGAAATCACAGATATCCAATTTTTTTTTTTTATGTCAGTCAATTACTAACTACGTAAAACATTTTATAAAACAAATTGTAACTAATATTCTATCACATCCTGCGGTGTTCACTATGAAATTCCTTTATAATATAATGCCTTATTAGTCAAGACTCACAAAATCTTAAGCACTTGCTAAATTTCACATATATTACCAACATAGTATTCAATAATGACAAAAAAGTTCCAAAGTGCACATACCTGCCGCGAGAGCCATCTCTTCATGATGCGTCTGCTGGGGTCCAGAATATACACGTCTATGGCCCGACCGAACGCCTTCAGCTCCGTGTTGATGGGGATCACTCGGAAACGGACTAAGTTCAAAAAATAATATTTTTTAAAACATATAGCAAACAAACAGACAAGCCAACTGATTGATTTATAAAAACGCATGTAAATCGGTTGCGTAGTTTTTTAAAATGTAAGCATACATAGAGAACAGTATATACAAAAGAAAGCGAGTTTATTTTATACTATGAATACATGTCCATTATAATCATGAAGATGAAACTTCCTACTTTAGATATCGCTAGTTTTAAAGCGTTAAAACGCGCTTATATATGGATCTATAAATCTTTTAAGCTGAGCATTATCTATGTAGAGTCGGTTTAAATTTCATCATATAAGATTTTATTGGTAAGGTTTTTTTGATCTCATGTCACATTATTAATTTAATTGTAAAATTTACTTTCATATACATACTTTTGTTGCCGACTGTAGTTTATGCATGAATGGTGTAAACAGTGCAAGTGTGACTGACTAATATAATTAAAATCACCAATTTTTCTATTCATACATACTTTATCATTTTGTTTAATTTTTACTATTTAAAATTAAAGGTAAATAATAATAATTTAACTATTCAACAAATAGATCATAATAATTTATATGCTTGTATAGTTAAATCAGGTTAGTAAGCCAAAGTCAAGAACAACCTGCCAACTGGGTTAAGCTTCATGCAATATTAAGATTCTAGTTCAGACATACCATTGTCTTATATAATACTCTGCTATAGTTAATTCAATGTAACATTGTTTAATAGCCTCGGGAGAAATATTGTTATCTTTCAATGTTATTACTTTGTAAATGTTCTTTGCAAAAATGTATGAGTACTGTGGTATAAAAAGATTTTCTAAAATACAACTTGCCTTAAGAACTACTGTGTAGATGTAATAGTAACCAAAGTACTTAAAGCAAGCAGATGTCACTTATATTAAATCCTTTTTACGTAAGGACCTGTTTTGTACCAAAGTTATAATTTTCTATATTATTAAGTAAATTTAATATATATAAAAATGTTAAAATTACCTGTCTGTCCTTGCATGTAGATGGGCTTGTCCATCTGAATGAATATAGTCATGAATCTTTGTGAGAAGTCTAGCTGAGTCTCATTGACGAATGCTGTGCCGCCAAATGGGTCATCTAAGTAGAGTCCTTCAACTCTCAGTTTGTAGTCACCGGGAACTGATGTTGCAGGGATCTGATAGTGTTGAGTACATTTTATATATTTCTTCACAGTATTATAAACTAAATAGTCTAGGGAGTTCGAAAAATGGCTTGAAGAGAGGGCTAATTCTTAGTTACTCAATAATAATATAATTCTTTGATTTTATATATGTAGGTAATAGGTATACATATGTTAAATACCTTAGATGATAAATTGATAAGTTCCTTCTCATATAATATTTTGTTTTAAAACTACTCATGTACTTATTTTTATTCCTTACCCTTAAATTCAATATTTCAGGTACTCCTTCTTTAACTCTCTCAACAACATGTGCTTGTTCCACTCCATTACAAGATATAGACGCTCGAACAGTCATTTGCAACTTGGCTCGGATAATATTTGCTGATATTTTGTATATCTGCCCTGGACGGACCATTCGAGATGCTACTATGAAGTATGTCCTAAAATGTTTTTATTAAATTTATGATTAAAATTTATTATAATAATAAAAATGGTGCCTTGTATGTCTAATAAGCAATTATTTATTTAGTTTGGGTACAATAACTCTTGTCTTGAATGATTAAATTAATGAGAATGATACTTCATTGAGTATGCCAGGTGCAAAGCATTGTTACACAACACTCACTTGGTAAAGCCATTTTTAAATTCTTTATTTCAAAAATATATCTTGTTTTTGGGAATACTTTTGAATCAATTGATTTAAAAACGACTAACTTTGTTAAGAATAAACTATAGATATTTAAATAGTATGAATAATTTGCTATGAGCGAATCACTTACGCTTCATTAATGATAACACTTTCATGTTCCAATTCAGCTCCTTTGTATGGAGTACCATACGACCGTCCACTATCCCATGCCGGTCTTGGTGTATTATCCGATGTATATACATTTTGATTTATATCATTACGATTGTCTAACTCATTCAACCTATTATTGGTTGAATAGGGATTATTATTGAATTGATTCCGATTCTGATACCTCTTGTTTGGATCATAGGGATTATCATATCTGGGGTCGTTTGTATTGAGGTAGTCATTTGTTGGATTTGCCTGATAGTTCGGATTATATGTTGGATTTGTATAGTCCTGGGCATGTGTATATTGCAATACTATGAGTAATGGTAGTATATGTACAAAGAGATTCATTCTTCAGTCTTTTACCTGTATAGGAAGAAATTTAAATGAAAACTACGGTAAAGCGTAAATGTTTTTTGTTAACTGTTGTATTTCGTATAAATTATGTTTTTCTTTCTATTAGTGGAAAATCACTTTTCAGAATATTTGAATGTGAAGCATGAATGGGAAATAAAGCTTCACTACAGACTTTGTTTACAGTTTGTCATCAATGCTTTTTCATCAAAAATGTACATAAATCACATGTAAAGTTGAAGCTTTTCAAAATTATTTGTAAAGATACGACAAACAGCTCATTTTTATAAATCTAAAACAAGATTAACCTTAATATTAATTCAATAACTTACTTATTTTTTAACCGAAGTTAACGCCCATGGAAACGGCTTTCTTTGTATTGTTGAAAATACAAAATACGCTATTTACACAACGCTATTCACAAATTAGATAATAGTGTGTCATTGAAACTGTTGTTTGAAACTTTATTTCATAAATCATAAGCAAGTTCGTTACGCGGTTCCATTACTCAGTTTATATCAAAAGTAAAGCCAAAACTTGTTTAGCGCAGCCGCACCACACCCGGTGAATGAATGTCAGTTAAGGTTGCCATGAAAAAAAATCAAACGTATTTTGTTTATAAAAGCCCGAAGTCCGAATGATACCAGATATTTAAAAAAATATTTCTGGGGTCTTTAATTTTTGCACTTGACAAAACTAGTGTTGCCCTTCTTTTAAATATAATCAAAATATAGCTAAGTGCGCGTTGAGACCTGCCTAAGATTAAAGTACGACGTACGTTTCCTTTCCTAATCCTTAGTGATTTATAATTTAATCGACTATCAGAGTTTCTTGCTCTTCTTGCTTTCTTCTCTGTAGAAACTGCCTTCCGAACCGGTGGTAATGTTTTGTTATACCATGACGATTCAAGTGTTACTTTATGTAGCCTAATTGAATAAAGATACTTTTGACTTTGAAAATAAACTACATGTTTTGTTTTTTAGGAGCTTTTATAACTCCGGAAATAAAAGTATCTGGCTACCATTTTTTATTAATTTAATTAAGATGTTCATGTTTTAGATGCTTTGTGCTAATTAAAAAAAAGCGTTTAAATATATCGCAAATAGACAAATTATTTAAATATATGGTCGTAGAAACATTCAAATGATCTAGTTACGTTTATAGCTCAAAACGTTTATACTAGTCTCGACTCTCGTCCACATTGAGCGAACGGTCGGACATGATAAAACTATGGTTCTAAAACAAAAATCTCGCAACTATGATCGAGCAATACTCAATACTTGCCAAACTTATACTTACTTTAAACTTTATGAAGAACTGCCTGTCCCCATTATGTATGTATTAGGTTCTGATCTCTGCTTGGTATTGTAAATTTTATAGTTAGTAAACAGTCTACACTACTATGTAATAATAAGTGAAAGGAATCTTATAGAAAAGAATTACAGTTTACACCAAGTTATAATTTATGAGGTGATAGGAGCGGCTAGCCTGTGGTGTTACCATCCTTTCGCAAAAAATCGTTGTCAAGTAATAGCATCTCATCAGAAAAATGCATAATCCTATTACTATTATAAAGGCGAAAGTTTGTAAGTATGGATGTATGGATGTATGGATGTATGGATGTTTGTTACTCTTTCACGTAAAAACTACTGGATGGATTTGAATGAAACTTTACCACAATATAGCTTATACATCAGAATAACACATAGGCTACAATTTTTGAGGATTGTAAGGGAGGAAAGGGAGGGTCACAGTTTATATGAAAGTCCACGCGAACGGAGTCGCGGGCAATAGCTAGTATAAAAATAAATTAATGTATGCTGACCACATTTAAAGTTTTCAGTGTTTCACACAATTTTCAAGTGATAAATTAATTCCAGTATTAATTTTTAGAGCCAGCCAAGTTATTCTACTGCAAGACCTGAATCTTGCTTTAGGAATGCTTTTTATATTTCTTGAAACATGATTTATGTTCTTGTAGAACATGTATGAATTATGTGTGTAATATATGCTCTGAAAATATGTGCTCGTTAGACCAGGTTGATAAATGATTTTGAAGATGAAGATTTACAATTGGCTTTCACCTTATTTGTTTATTAGATTTAAAAAAATTGTCAGGTAAGTTGTAATTGGTATATAAGTGTATTTATTTCATATCAGCTTTCGATTTAAATAATGAACATTGTTTATTATGAAATGTAGAACATTATATTGTTAAGTACATGTTACGAACTATAACTACTTTGATTTGTTTTATAATAAAATGAGAATCAGGGCAGTAGGCAAAGTTATTGAAAATAAGGCAAGATTTTTATTATCTCCCACTAAAGCTGATACTTTACATTCTTGTGTTCCACTGTACAGGCACATTGTAAGGGATAACAAAATAAAAAATATTCTGATTAATGAAATTCTAATTAATTTACCACTGAATTCTCCACAAATCAGCAGGACCTCATAAACAAAGGAATTATAAAAAAACAAAGATTAACTGATAGTTCTAGTCGGTGTTACAGAGGGAGGGGGCCCCGCTCAACGACAAAACGAGCGGGAGCCCCCGCAGGGTCCACATCTCCTCGGGGCCTCCACATTGAAAAGTCATCATACGCCAGCAACCAATTTATCTTTTGACAAATAAATCTGTACAAAATATATTAAATATATACTCTGTAATGCTAAAAACTGTAACGCTACCTCATCAATAGTTCAATCACGATTATTAAATGATTTAAAAACACAACTTCACGTGCAAGAACAAACATTAACCTACTGCGAACACCGCTCGGGAGACCTATATACAAGTCAACTTTAACCCTCAGTCTCGTGCGAACCGCTTATAATTCCGTTGTATATTTTTAGTCTGTGGGCTTACGATCTATGTCGCGTCCTTTGCTTATAGTCCGTGCGTGGCATCATAATATACATAGTTGAATTAGACAGGGCGTGCGGGGGGGCGGGGCGGGGCGCGGCGCGGGTTAGTTGCGCTCGCCGTCCGCGCAGTCGCGCGAGATGTGGCCCGGCTTGCCGCACACGTAGCACGTCTTGGTGCCGTCGGGGCAGTTGCGCGATATGTGGCCCGCCTTGTTGCAGTTGTAGCACGTCTGGTTGGAGCTGTCGCGCCCGCCCTCGGGGCAGTTCCGCGCGATGTGGCCCGTCTTGTTGCAGTTGTAGCACGACGGCTCGTCGGGGCTCTGCGCGCACTCGCGCGCTATGTGCCCCGTGCCGTTACATCTGAAACACGTTACACCACCCGTCAACATATTATACATATCCTGATCGTTCGCTACCTCTATACGCATTATTTTTATGCATTACTATTTTTATGCGCCTTGCACTTATTTTCATCGGAGTTAAGAAATAAAAATGTAGAATATATAGAATCCAAGATAAAACAAGTTGGCAACCTAACCGAAACTTTTAAATTATCGGCAAAATTATGATCACATTGGCCGAGTACAAATGTCCGTTTGCAGATACAAACGGTTCAATGACATTTGATAAAAATTGGTGTCGTCAATTCGCCATTACAATCAAATGTGGATCGATTCGGTCAGGGTCAGGTTCAATGCCGACGCGACGTTCTTAAGGATTTAAATGTTTTACTATAAAAGTATAATACTTGCTTTACATTTTTCAATAACTAATCAATAGCGCTCAATAGACAATTCTTAGTAGGCATACTGAAAGGTTTTATGATGAGCAATGAGCACGTGTTTTCGATCGATTCTGTTACGTTTCAATTTAATCAATTGGTGGCTAAACTGTGCATCTTATATTTAAATAACGATTGTGTTGTATATGTATAATAATTAATAAATTACCATTCCTAATTCATTCAATTCGTAGCAAAAAACTTGTTAACACGTTTAACAGGAAACAAATGTCTGTGACGTCGGTATCAAGTACGTCACGTATAAAAATGCGGTATGATAATTTTTTAAACAAACTGACGTTACTTTAGAGATTTCCAGTAACATTACAATTGTTGGGGATAAAGTGGTCAAACTGGACTCCCACACATGAGATCTGTTACTAGAGCACTTGTCTAGAGAATACAATTAGGGAAAGCTATTTTGCCAAAGATATAAGTAGCGTCAAGAAACTTTAGCGCTGAACGAAACTTGCGCAGAAGTCAAAAATAAGGTATCGAGGGGACGGCGCGTCGCGCGGGGCGCGTGATCGTCGGGTGCGCGAGCGTTGATTGGTTGTCCCAGTCGTGTTGTCTTTCTCGCACCAATACGTCAATTACGAGCGCGATTCTACCGATGCGCAGCTATTCTCGTCCAACGCTAAACATTCGTGACGCGACCTATACCTGTATATACATCTAGATAAAGCAGTTCTTTCTAATCTTTAAACAATGAACGTTGTTCAACCTATTGTGTTATAGGTACGTTGGTTAAAGGGTATTTCAATCGCGTCGGTAGAGTTTAACTTTTTTATCAATGAGAAATCTTATCGTTATGAACACCGCATCCTTCTAGTAGGAGGAGGACGATGAGGCGGTTATGTCAGACTTACACAAAATGACAAACCCTTGCGAGGACTCATTAGCACTAGTCCGCGAGATGTAATTTACCTGTAGCAACGGTCAGCCTCTTCCTTGCAGTCGCGGGCAAAGTGTCCGGTGCGGTTGCATTTGAAGCACTTCTCGCGTTGCCGGTTGAAGGAGTCGCGCGACGCGACGCCGCCCTGCGTGCACTCGCGGGCGAAGTGCCCCGTGCGATTACATTTGTAGCATACACTTGAACTCATTTCTGAAACAATACCACGACCAATTTTTGAGCCAAATTATACAGTAAAATAGGGTCAACGTAAACTGGTTACGCCAACGAAACTTTAACTGAAGTTATAGTTTTTATTGTGATAAATGTTAGCGAAATTACCAGTTAAATATATAATTGTATGCACCCCGTTTCCCATTCTATTTCTATATTTTTTAAGCGCTTGCAACTGTACTTAGTAGAAATATGTTATTTTTATAAGCATTTCTACGCTACAGCCTGGTAGATCTCACAAGACGATTGCTTTATTTGTAACAATTGGTCCATAACATCTTAATTCTAACGAAAACCATCTGCATTCTGCACCCTTTTTATACATACAAAATATAAACAGCAACGTTCGTCACATTTTCTTTCATTAATTTTACGTATCTAACATTTACGTACAAAAGGCGTTGTTAGTTAAAACCGGATTTAACCTACAGTGAAACATTAGTACGTCACTTTCACCTGATCGCTCGAAAGCTTCAGACATCGGAGAACCTGCTTCAAGTCAATCCGTAATACGTTTCGTCATTCTCGATAAGAGCGAACGATGACCTTTGCACGACACGTAAAAATGCATCACTAAAATAGACGTAACACGTGTAGCGTAGAAATAGACTAATTAATGATTTTTTCTTTCGTAACGCAGTTTGAACATTTATAACTTGATTGTATTGTATTAAAGTAATGTTTATTGTGTACATTTGTAATCATATTGGAGAATTATTTGGAACGCAATGTTTGAAAGTTGCAAGTTTCTAATAAGTAGTGTCGCATTAAATATTAATTACGTGCAAACGTTCGCTAGTAGACTTCGTCATTGAATGACCTCTTTCTTGGACTTTTGTTGACACCCAATGAAACCGTCTACGGTCGTTCCCCTGTAGTGCATCCCTTTCATTCGTTTGCAAGTGAAAGAGAATGAAATAGAACTGTTATTCTTGACCCTGTCTGATAGCGCAGATGCACCGTCGCAAGAGTTGCATCAATTGGAACGCGTTCGTACAAATTAATATCTATGTAAAATTTTATTTACGCAAAGTTACGAGTACATCGTAACATTGAATATTATCTCACAAGTCATAGAGTCATAGCGCCTGTGAATAATTATCATGTTAAAAGTGCAATACATATTATTTAGTTGTTTCTGAATTATTTTATTAACAAAAAAAAAACACTCATTGAAAAATCTATTTGGGAAAAATCTGTTGAATTATTCATTACAAGTGTTTGGAAATACTCAATAAAGATGACAAAAATAAAATGATTTTTAAAATTAAGATTATTTAGAATTTTAAGAATAGTTCAAGACTTTTTATTAGAATAAGCAGACCTCTCTTAGTTTTATAAAGCTAGCGTTGGAAATGTTACTACTTCTTACCTGATAAATAAACACAATACAATAAATAAGAAATATTTGCAGTCAAAAATATTAAAATGTAAAGATAAATTGTCTAAAAGGAATCTAGTAGGCTACAATAAAGATAATATATAAAATTATTATTCTCAGAATGTGATGTTTGATATTAATTTTTGATATAAATATAAAGGTTTTTGCAAAATTGTTAATATCTTATATAAAACAAAATATTTTAGAAACTTTAATGCATTATTGATGTTTGAAAGAAAAAGATAAGATATGTTTTAATAGCCAATGATTATAACTATCTAATATTGGCTTTAGATCGATAAATTCTTACAATCACTTTAATGACATTAATCAATAATAATAGTAATAAAATTTGAAATTTGAAACTTAAATTTCCGATTGGTTGCCTAAGCTTCAATATACCTCCAGTTAATGTAATTAAAAAGTAAACATATGATTTAAATATATAATTGAAATATACCACAATAATTGGAACCCTTAGGTAATAAGTCAATCTAAAGGCTGGCAACCCATTCCAAACTCTGCGAGTGTTGATGGGCAGCAATGAGCACTTTCCATCAGGCGTAGAAACTTAGCAGTTTAGCAGTTAATAGCAGCTTGTTTATTCTTCTTAATTTTTTGTGTAGAAATATTATAAATATTATTTTAAAGAATAAATAAAAGATTCTATGTAGGGATCTATTATATGGTAATCAAAATTATAGACCTAAAAAAAATGTGTGTTCTCCTAATAAGATTTTTAAAAGTATTTATTTTGAAATATTAGTAATAAAGATTATTCTTCTTATGTTAATTTATTCAATGACCAAAAACATGTTCTATATGTACAAACATAGTTTGGTTATAACCAACACATGAGGTTGCCATAAGAATGAAAAATATTATAACAAAATAATAATAAGACTATCAGTTATTGTTGACTTTTCTTAGCATTGTGGATAAAGTACTTCAATGTAGGTTAAAAACATGTATCCTTGATAAATGACTCATTGGCAACTATTTCAGATTATTTCTCAACATTTTCCTTCTAATTTCCACTAAGGAATGTTAAAGACATTGTAACTTTAATAATATTAGTAGTATATAGCTTTTTATACACAATAATAGTTAAATTTACTACACATTTTTCTCAAATCAAGGTACATGTGGAGTACAAGGTACATAAGGAAACTTCGTTAGGTCGCCTATTAGGTTATGTTTCACTGATTACATTAAACATAACGTTGGCTAAGATAATTGTGTTAGACTAAAGCAACAGCAAGTCATTTACATCCTTAGCGCCTAGCACGCAACTATACTTATTAATTGTACTTTCCCACACTTGTATGACACTTCGATGCGTCACGAGCAAAAAGAAAAAGCTGATTACATGGCATTTGCGAAACGATATAACCACAGCGAAACAAAGGTGTTTTGGTACAGCTTATGCTTATAGACAATGAGTATTAATGTTCCTTGAATGCTAACATGCTCGGGCGCTCGACAATTACCTTTTAATTCAATGTGGATCGCAATTTCTGCTGTCAAACCACGTTCAAATTTCAATAAACAACCCCAGAAAACATGACGTTATAACAAATACAGCATCTGACCACTCGAATACACTGTAGAAACATGGTTTCAACTCTCATTTTATCGTTGAATTAAACGAAACGTATTCTTTACAAGTACGCGGTATAACACTTAACCACGTGTAGAGTACCGGTACCGCGCATATCACAAGTCTTTATTTCACTTTGCACTTACCGATTTGATGTTTATTTTCTTGAGCACTTAAACCACTAATAGAACTAGTTTGTTTACTATAAAATATAGATAAACTTTACAATTAGACGTAATTTATGAAGCTATATCTGCAAGGAAGCCAGCCACCATCACTACGAATTCGTAAAAGACATTTTAACCATAGACATAACAATAAAAAGTTTAGGACGCCTTAACTGGTTTGCCATGTCAAAAACTTAAAGTACCACTTATTTTATTTCTAGAAGATATTGTACATGCTAAAACATTAAGAAAATCATTCATTTGGCTATATTATGACTCAGTACTAGAATTTCATATTTTTATAAATGTTACTATTTTTTGTGACATAATTTACTACTATTGTACTTTGTGTCTTTGTCCATTCCTGGCTTTAAATTATCTGTGGAGCTGTCATTTCGAAATTTGAACTTCCATATTCACCAATCGGCAATCATCAAAGAGTCCAATCACTGCTCAGTTACTCTCATTCATTATACGTCAATTTGTCAAGTGCATGTTTTCAAATGACAATTGACAAATAAAATATAAATCACATCTGTACTGTGCATAGGATTAGGATACTGTTTGTTAAACTTTGTTTATAAAAAATATATTACGGTTTTTCTGCATAAAAATAGATAAAATACATTACATTTTAAGAAGAGAACTTTAAGATGGCTGAAGAAAATCCCTCTAAAAGTCCGGAGAAAAATCAAGAGGAAGATGAAGGGGACAATTGGATTGGGCCAATGCCTTCGGAAGCATCAGAACCTAAGCCTAAAAAGAGAAAAGGTTTGGTAATCAATAACCTTATTATAAATTGAAAACAAAATTTAAAGATAAAAATTATATTTGCATTTTTATTTCAGAATTTGTAGTGTTGTTGCTTTTATCTTTTTTGCAAAATGATGAACAACAGGCTGATTAACCCTATTTACCCTTTTTATTAATATTTTCAGTCTTAGAATTTGAATCTCTCTACTTGGAGAATCTTCCATCGTCAGAAACTTACGAACGAAGTTACATGCACAGAGATGTTGTAACACATATTATAGTAACTAAGACAGACTTTGTTGTAACAGCCAGCCAAGACGGTCACGTAAAATTTTGGAAAAAGCAGGTCAGTTATAAATCTAACTCTTGACTTTAAAACTTTAATATATAGCAGTATTTGCTCCTTATTGATAATACCAAGACAAAAGTATCCTACGGTAATCTAGGTTAACCTTCCTACAAACCAAATTACACCCAAATCCATCATATAGTTTTAACATAAAATACTTACAAACACTTTTATGAATATATCTATAACAATATTTGGAATGATTATCCAACAAATATATCTGAACTGTTATAATTTTACTTCAAAGTATAATTACATATAGAAAACATGTTTTATTACCCATTCCAGCTGCTTTGCTTCTAGATCCACCTATGCATTAATATTATAATAATTTTTTTATAGGAAGAAGGAATAGAGTTTGTGAAACATTTCCGTTGCCACTTGGCTCCGATTAGCCACATGTCAGCAAACGTCACTGGATCTTTACTCTGCACCGCTTCTCCGGAAAAGACTATAAAAGTCTTTGATGTTATTAATTTTGGTAAGACATCTTATGCATAATTATTCAATATTTTTATATGTATATCGGTAGACTATATAGTTACAGCTTTTTAGGCTAAAATTGGTCAGAGTTTGATTATTACTACTTTGTATGTAGAAATAATAAATTAACAGGATTTATTCTGCCTGTAATTCAAACTTGGATTTAGAAGTTTTAATAAGACAAACATTCATTCATATGCTCTTATAAAGTTTTATATATACATTACTTGCTGTGTCCCACGGTTTTACCTGCATAGTTCCCGTTCCCGCGGCAATACCGGTATCTAAGCTATTCTATCATTTAAATTGGAACAAAGAGTACAGTGGACACAGAGTGCAAGTTTATTATAAAGTTGGTTCAGAAGTTACAAGTCAATCGCAGACAAAGAACCTGACACATAACATTAACATTAGTAAAGATTTGTTCATTCATGATATTTAAGAATATACCAAATTATTTTTCAGACATGATAAATATGATATCAGTTGAATTTGAGCCGTATTATACTGAATGGGTGCACTCTGCCGGTGATCCAATATCGGCTTTAGCAATGTAAGTAGGCACAACATATAAAAACATTTACATTTATTTACATTTATACTTTATAGTGAAAAATTACGTGAGTTGATAGGTAGAATATCTGAAATCAGCGAATGGATTGCATAATTTTTTTTAGATATTGTTACTAGGTTTGTCCGGTGAATGTTCAATGAAAATTTCATTTTTACAGCTTCACGGGTTATAATCGTGTACATATTTTTCTATTTGTTTATTTTTCTAGTTGTGTTTATTTTATGTCATGCTATGATACGAATAAATGATCAAATCTTTTAGTTATACAGCATAAATTTACAAGAGCTTCAAAACTAATATTATTATAAGAATAATCTAATATATCATATATTTTTACAGATCAGAAAAAAACAGCAATAAAATTCATATATTTGACGGGACACAGACATCAAGCAGTCCGTTACACACTTTTACATTACATCAAAAAGAAGTTGCCACTATTAAATATAATTCAGTGTTCGAAGTTGCAGTGTCCGTTGATAGGGTAACATTTACTATTATTATTTTTATATTCAACGAAATCTTATTTTTTTATTAATTATCTATCTTCGATTTGTAAGATGATTAAAGTATAATCTTTTTGAACATTGTAAAATGTTATAAAAATATAATAGACAGACTATTCTAAATCTTATTTTGTGAATTTGTTTGGGTCATTCCTGTTTCAATTTCTACCTGTATGCCAAATTTCAAGAGTTTGTATTATCCATTCCATACTAATATTATAAATGTGAAAGTGTGTTTGTTTGTTTGTTTGTCCTTTCTTCACGCCGTAGCTAAGCAATCAATCGACCTGATTTTTGGCATACAGTTAGTTGAAAAGATGGAGAGTAACATAGGCTACTTTTGGTCCTAAAAAAACATCAAGTTCAAAATTTTCTAATTCCACGCGGGCGAAGCCGCGGGTTAAAGCTAGCGTTTAATAAAACTAAATATTCACTGTTTGAGTTCACATTTATTGCTAGGTAGCATTTTACAAGCTGTCATGAAGCATTATTTACAACTACCTTTGTCATGATACAAAAATAGAAAATACTCCCAGTTACATTAAACACAACAGTTTGCAAGAACAAACATACTGATATACAACTTCTCAAATTATCGCGTTAATAATATGAATAGGATATTCTTAACTCACAGTATACTTTAAGGCAGGTATCGTCGAGTATTGGACGGGGCCAAAACACGAGTATCAATTTCCCAAAAACATTAAATTCACTTCGAAGCTGGACACGGATTTGTTTGATTTCGTGAAAAATAAGACTTATCCCACTGCCTTGGATTTCTCGCCCGATGGCAAGAAGATGGCTACCATCAGTTTAGATAGAAAGGTAATATTATTTACATATTTATTTAATTTAAGGTAGCTTGGAAGAAATCATTGCTAAGTGAAAAAGCCACCTGTTTTTGTTGTCACATTTGTTTGTATGCCTAAATTTTTAAGAAATTTCTAAGAAAATCAAACTTAGTAATCATTTAATATGTTTAGGATATATTTTATTATTAAACTTGATATAAACCATTCTAGTGCTGCCAGTGTGAAATATTATAAACCTATAATTTCTTTCTTATAATTTTTTTATTAATAATAGTCTTACACATAGATGTTAAGACAAATTATTCTCAAAATTAAGATTAATTTCAAAAATTTAGTTTACAACATAATAATAATAACTAGTGCTTATGTGCTTATGTTAATACTCATACATTTTCTTCATATTTATAAAGTACCAATAAAATACCGCCAGGTTCGAGTATTCAATTTCCTTACTGGGAAGCTTCGAAAAGTCCTCGATGAGAGTCTGCAGCGGTTCCAGGAGTTACAGCATCAGACCCAGCAGCTGCCCAACATGGAGTTTGGAAGACGGTATGAGTTTTAGGATATTCTTTGTGTCACAAGGCAAAAAAGAAAAT
>JADANM010005443.1:1132176-1154754 GCA_026213755.1 Eurema hecabe
AACCTCAAAGTTTCGTTTGCCATAATAATCTTTATAGAAATATGGGTCAGTGTAACTACACGGACTACTGTGGGCATTGTTATACATTTTGTATTTACAAACAATCGTGTTTTAACTCGTACGAACGATGTTATTAAAACAATTTTTATTTTATTTTCAATGCCATTGGAACGTTCTCTAAATGTTTTTGATAATAATATCATAATCTAGGTTTACCGAGAAATTTTAACAATAGATATAGAGCATTTATTGAATACGGTTTGATATGTTTAAAATTACTTATTGCTTTTTAAAAGTATTTCTTTAACTTCGCTGTTTTTGGCTCTGAGATGGGTTTTCTATGTAACAGAAACCTTAGTGCCTTTGTTAAAGTCAAATAAATACAACGGCTACGACAATACTAAAATATAAAAGATACGAAAGCCTTGAAGTCAGCATTTGATTTTCTAGTCAGTTAAAAAAAGTTAAAGCATAGACAATGTATTTTTTTTCGAACAATAGTGTTTGGAAGCTGTCCAACAAAATGTGTGCGGTCGGTTTTTCTGTACCCTCTATACCGGCTACCGACAAGCGATGAGTCATGTTAAAAACAAAAAAAAAAACAAATACAATGTGTGGACGACACTAATAGGTTGAAAAGACTATATTCTGGGTATTTCACGCACAATGTGTAATGAATTCACGTAATAACGGATATGTAGGTAATTGTACTGATGATTATTTAGCAGGTTTCACACATTTTCATTTATTTAATAATTACTGGGTTTTTTTTATTATTTTTGTTGGTATATACTTATGTATTCCTTCATTCGGGTTTTCAAGAGTACCCGTGGCAAATATTACCCAGCAATTATATTATATAATAGATATGTTATACCCATACAAATCAACCGAAAAAAGTGCTCCGCTCAGCAGCGGCAGCACACATACATGTATACATGATACAAGTCAAAACGATAGAAAGAGAAAAATGATAAAACCAACAAGAAAAACTAAAATGAGATGAATGCTTCGGCAACCAATCACCTAAAGTTAAGACGTCCTAATTCGGATGTTTCTGCGTCTTAAAAATTTTGCTCTTATAACATATCTATTTAATATAATATCATTGTTACCCAGTAATAAAAATTGAATTTAATAACATTACTGCCAGAACCATTTCCAGTCCAAAATGTATAAATGAAAGAAACTTGGCTGTGCGCCAACAGCCGCACGTGTCGTCTTCGTCGATACAAAATTAAATAAATCTTCAATACCATACAATAAAACTGTTACATAATTTATCTATTATTGTAATTGCTGACGTCATTAGTCTTCGACCCCTTTATTTTTGTACTAACATACTGAAGTTTTATCTTTCTTTATTACATGAAGATTAAATCATACTTACTTTTCTTAAATGATCATCAACTAAGTATTATACGTAGGTATAATTATACGTAGTGTTCTTTACCTGCTCTTAATCGGTTCCTTTAGCGATGCTTTTTCTTGATTTCATTATGAGCTATGTTGTGTTAGTTAAATGTACATAATGTAATAAATATAGACATATTAACATTTTTCAATAAAATAAGAAAAATTATATTTAGATAATGTTATGTAGCTGTAACATTATCCAAAAAAATGTAGCGCTAAACGTTGTTTATTAATTAATAAATTTTGACAGTAATGTCTGCCGCCATATTTCAAAATGTCAACGCAGAAGCAAATTGGCGCGCAAAAGTTTAGCACTTTCACGGATTTCACAATGCGATGCAATGGCGGAAGGCTCTGACATACTTTCTTTCATTGTTTACTCGACTTGGATAAAACAGGTCCATAGTGAACAAGATAATAATAATCCTTGTACCATAGTTTCTCAACTATAAAGAAAAGTTTTATTTTAATATAATAATTCTGAACTAGGGTTAAACCGCGGTTGCGTGAAATCAGCTCTTGTACTTTCTATAGAAAAAAAAATCAAATAAAATACTTTTTTTGCTTTAACCTAAATATATCAACTTATATTTTGTAATTACAGCCCAAATAAATTTCACTAACCATCACTATCTATTTTTGGACTATTTCTTGAACTGACTTTCTGCAGTTGTAATTTTGGAATAAAATAAAATTTAAATACCTATTATTTTCTTTTTGGAGTTATTATTCAAATATCTTATCATTGTCGATTAAATTGTATACCTAATTTTAAAATAAATATCAATAGAGTACAATTAATAAGATAGTTCCTATCGGATTAAAATGAGACATTGCTATTTATTAATTTATTATCTGTCTATATTTTCTGGACTGCTTACCATTTTCATCTATGTACTTAAAAAATGCGTATGAAAATCCTTAAATTGTTATCTATAAAATGACATTTTGATCAGTATCTGAGTATACATGTACTAGGTATTTTAATTTATTTTTGTTTTTTTGACTTTATAATTCACTAGTTCACGGTCGTATAAAATACTAGCAATTTAGCAAACATTTATCTAAATAGTGATAACTGGATTTTCCGTTTTTGAAAATGACAGATAGTAACTAAATTTGTTATCTGTGCACGCGTTCTTTGTTCGACAACAAAGAATAAAATTATAGAACGTGCTCATGCGCATGTGTGACTGTGACACTTATGTACGTAGGCATAGGTGTGCTTATTGTATGTGTGTGTAATAAATACATTATTACATACATTATTATCGACAAAAACAGGTGTTCATTGTATTGATGTTCATTATCATAGGGTTTCTTAGGGTCATTTAATTTAATGTTAAGGTTTCGAAATAAGATCAAAGATATTTGTTATTAACTGTGTGTAACTGTAACTCGATGACACGCACACAAGCTCACCTATTATGTTGCTCCTTTAAGAAATTTATCCTATAAATATGGAAAATTTCAAATCTACCAAAAACATAAGTATTTTTATGCGATGCACTGCAGTGATCTATATAAGTAGACAAAATTGTCTACTTCGAAATGGTGAAGCCATTTCTGGTCATGCTGCGGTTCTAGGTGTATTCTATGGAATCTCAGGAAAACGTCTGAAGGCAATCCGCAGTGTTGTTGGTGGGTATACCGGACGCAGTGATTCGTCGACGATTAGCGTCCGCTTTGAGGGTTGGGGAACCCCACATATCCCCGGGTGACCATCCCCGGCTTTTCACTGCGAAAAAAAAGGTGTATTCTATGGAAAAATAAAGTTTAGTTTGTTTTCATGAACGCACCATCAGCCTTGTTTGATTTTTCGTATGCTTACGACTTTAGTGAGACTGTCAAATCATCCTGTTAAACGTGGAGAAAGAGGGATATCATATTCCTCTCAACCAGCTTAAGTGGTTGGCCCTTATGCACCAGGATCGTCAAAGCAATTATAATTATAAGCGCAATTCAGTGTAGCGGGCGCTATATTTTTGTTCTACTAATAATCATTAAGTCGCTACATTTACAATTATATTCATCATTAAGATGATGACATAGATGGTCAAGGTATTCTGCAGGCGAGTATACCTTCAGCGGATCTTCTAATATATTATGTTAAACTATTACTTTGGAAATGCCTTTTTCTTATAGCTCTAGCATTCTATAATTTCTTAAAGAATCTGGTCCCCAATTAGGAAACTTGAGCAACTTTCTACAGTATTTATAATGTTCGAAGATTTGTTTTCAGTATTATTAGTTTATATTGTTAATATTGATATTAATTCAAGTAATGTCAGTGACTCGATTTCTGCTAACTACGCAATATATTGTTATCATTAATTTTATTAAAATACCTATACCTATCGTGAATTGAAGTTTCTAATCATGTACCTACAATCTTTGCATTTAATTGTTCATAATAATAATAAAGTGCCTAGTTTAATCTCAATCTAAAAATTTACAGGCAATTAATTCCTATTTTCTTACTAATTCTGTCATTCATATGTTGAATGATTTGTATAAAATTAAATACCTAAAAATATACTTTCTATCACGAATGTAAAACTGTCTTAAAGAAAGATTTTTTAAAGTCCTACAATATAATAAATCCTACGATGTTCTAAATAATCCTACACACCCTAACATCTATCTTAAATAGTACGTAATAACAACTGAACAACCGTATTTCAGTTATTAAACCAAAAATAAAATTAAGTGTTCTCCAAAATGGCGCGGTGTCATTGACCCGTATCCGAAAGAATTTTGAACAAAGAATGGGGAGCCATCGGTTACTGTCGCTTCGACAATGTACCCGTACCACAGACTATAGAGTTTCGACTACAGAGTAATAAATTAAACATTTGAAATGATGGCAGTGGGCGTTAATGTAATACAAGTATTATATTTAGACGCGATATTTTTGTGGCATACTATAAATCAACGTGCATTGTGATGGCTGAAACTATCGTCTGATTTTACGAGATGTTTCTGGTTGTTTTGCTTTCTGTTGCTAGTTGATCAAAAGGCTGAAAAAATATGTGATGAAAAATGAAAGTTATTTAGGTGTTTCCTTACAGAATTAATTTTCTCTTATAACATAAAACTATTCACACGTTAACTTTTCGCATTCGTTGATTTCGAATAAACATTGAAATTTACTTTATTTCGACAGGTTACACTCGCATAATATGAGTATAGTCGATACCAAAGCATGTCTTGATCCTAAAATATTCTTTAAAAATGGCTTGACAAGAGAAATAAATAAGCATAGACAGGGACCATCAATGCAACTCATGAAATCGTTTCATACGTTGAATGTGTTTATATACTTTTTGGTCGTCTGTACTTAGAACAATGGTACTTAGATTGTTGGTACATAGTTTATTGTAATTCAATAATTGTTTTTCGGTTGTATACATGCTGTGGGCACTGCCAAACGATTGTATGTTAAACGCGCGCTGTTACCGGCCTTCAGGTTCTGAATAAATTGTCACTTGGTAGATAGCAACTTATTCTTATATTTTAGATTGTAGGCTATAAAATCACTTTCCTGGTACAATAATAACTGTTATAAATGAAAATTATTATTTTTTAAAGTTTATAGTTTATACTAAACTTTTTTCTTTCCTGTCCACCTTTATTCCCTATTGTCGCAACTCTTTTTTTCCTTTTTCCCCTTTTTTAAAGGCTGCAACGCATTCGTCATTATGGGTAATACTATATGTGTAAAAACTTTACTTCTTTCGTCTTTATATTGTATTCTAACCGCCCCTCTGTTCCACCCCCGCAATTCCATTGTAGGATAAAAAGTACTCTTTGTGTTAGTTTTTGGTCTAATTTACCATTATTTCAAATTTAAGTCCAGACCATTCAGTAAATTGCACACATTCATAATTTTTCGCATTAATAATATTAAGAATGATGTATCGATTTTTAATCATAGATATTTTATAATTATTACCTACTTGGCCCGAGTACTTGTAGATAATTCTTTAAGTACCTAGTATCAGAAGTGTTAAAATAATCTCATCGAAGTATGATAGTTTCTAGGAAGCAACACGATTAATAAATAATATAACATAATAAAATGCTATCTTTTCTATCTTATCTTTTATTCGAATAGGAAATTTATTTACCGATTGTCGGAATTGAAAGAAGCAAAGTAGGTTATCTTTTGCCTTTATATTTATAGAGAACTAACCATTTTTGTGAAGTTGTTAAAGAAAACTTTTTATTTTTTAATTAATATAGCCCTTAAAATGTAATTTATTAATTTGTATTTAGGGAGATAATAAAGTTCGTGAAATAATATCCCAAAATTATAGCACACATCCGTCCCAAAACCATTTAGTTAGAACTTAATTTAAAACCCCACTCGCTAATATTTTCCAAGAAACCGTAATCAAAGGAAACCTTTTTGTTACAACGTCCGTGGAACAAATCCTCGACTGATTATAACTCTAACTGCGACATAAATATGATAATCGTGCATTGTCGAGGTCGTTAAACCCGCCTGTTAATTCTTTCATAAGAAACGAGCTAAGGTTACAAGAACTACAATTATTTATCTGTGCATTAAAACTATTTTTTCAAGCACAGATTAATTATTTCCGTCAGTTTATTTACTTTGTCTATGGTTCGGTTTCTTATTGGGAAATTGTTTGAGCAATAATGATAATGTTAAGTGAAATAAAATATTCAGCTGTGTTCTAGTCTCTGGTTTACTCTTTTATTTGGTCATGTAATTTAAAAAAAGGATTTAATATTTTATATAATGTTAACTATCGTTCGTAGTAATATTTAATGCATCATTAGTATTGTAACAGACTTGTTTTATACAGTTCTCAACTGCAAATAGTTAAATGTTAATATAGTTCAATAATAAAAAAAAGTACTTTTAACTTTTAAGTTACCCAGAAAATTGGCTATTTTTTTTAAATAATGAATACTATCAACTCAGATTACTTAATCTTAGAATTAACGAAAAAGGAGGTTTTACTAAACCAAACATAAGTCTTAAAAGTAACCGAGCCATTAGCAAAGCCTGACTGTTTGCACAGGCTGGCTTATCATTTATCTTATCACCTCTTATCAAACATGTATTTCGCAACGCTGAAATGGACAATGCTTTAACCTTAAAATTGTTTTCTAAGAATAATTAGCAAGTCCATAGCAAGTCATTTACAGGAAAAAGATCTTTTTTTACAGATTATTTTTTTATCTTCTTTAATATGGCAATTAGTTGTAGCTGGTCATTTAACAATTTTTAATAATAATTTTGAATATTTTTTTTATTATACAGATAAGAAAAATACTTTTGGAGTTTTTTATTGACGTCATCCTTAATTATTTAAAAATCATACGTTGTAGCCCTGTGAAATTATTTCATGCGATTTATCCGAAGATACAAATAATTGTACTCCCTAAAAAAGTCAGACATCGGTTTTCATCGTTTTTGAATATCTCATATTGTAATGAATTATTGAACAATAAAATTGAATTATGTTTTAATATCATGTAATTCATAAGTGTTACTACGTAGTTAATAGGTATATGAAGCTTATTTGAATAAAAATATATTTGACTTTGAATACAAATAAAAATTTGTATTAATCTTATATTAAAGACTAATCAAATAAGAACTCATTTAATTTTCCTTATAGCCACAGTCACAATAATTGGTCGCAAAAAGTGGGTGAAAGCTTCATAACGGATCGGCGAGTTTCCAAACGTCCCTCCCACACATCCGCAAATAAGGACGCACCTATATTATGCGCAATCTACTTTAAAACTTAAGCGTTTGTTTGCTTGGAGAAAACTTATTCTTATATTATTTCGAAATTCATTAAACAAACCTTTCCTTTAAACATTTTGTTTCGCAAATTCCAAGCTCTGGACTATATTTGACACATGTTTCAGTTCCTTCAATGGTTAAGGCGGGAAGGTATATCAGACAGACAGACAATTTACTTGCTTAATATTTTAAATGATATAATGATGAAGATTTAAAAAAAATATGTCTACAAACGATTCTAGATAAATAAAAATAAAGGTTGCGATCAATGTCTGACTATCTCGAATCTTATCGATTTATTTTTAACATTTATATATTTATACATTTACACAAAATATATTGAGGATTTATGGCACCTTTAGATGCTTAGAGCTTCCTTACTTACTTGCAGGCCAATGTCACAGGGCTGTAGGGCTATCCTAGTTGTAGGGGTCGACTTACATGGAAAAACGGACAACTTAGTACATCGAAAAGGAGTACTAGTTTTAAGGTTTCCTTCCTAAGAAACCCTAAGAAGAATTAATAATATAAATGACCACAAGAGTCGAGGAGGAAACGATTGAGATCTTAACGAGAGAAAACTGTTTTATACAACTTTAAATGGATTTAGATTAGAAAACCGTTGTTATTATTACTGTACCTGGTTATTTTAAGTATAGTAGTTAGAGTTTGTGACATTACAGATGTAATCTTTGGTTTTACAGATGTAACTCTTTAACCGATTAAAATTGATAACAAGTTTCAAAGGCTATAAGACTTAAACAGTTTTTCAAGTAAATCCGGCGGATATAATCTAGTCAAATATATTATAATTTATACCTAACTAGTTATTAAAATATTCCTGTTTATGAAATGGAATTGAGTTTATCGCAATAACGGGAAAACCGCAACGAACTAGTAACAGTTTATACTTAGGTAATATTATATTTGCTATGTTATATTTGGATATATATTAGACATAATATTTCATATCTATGTATTAATATATAAATTTTAAGTGCAACGAGGTTACGTGGATTCTGGATAAGCGAGAAACATTCCTTTTTATTGTATTTACGTCGGTCAATGGGACATTTCAAACGTGTCACTGTAAATCTAGCCTAGTTTTTAAGAGGTTTTTGATTTTGAATTTGACGTGGGATTTTTTTGCAATTTACCTGTGTTTATTTTTTTCTAATTTAACTTTGAATACGAATAAGATAGGGACAGACAGTTTTGACACGTTTGTATACAGACATTTGAATGTTTAGTTTCTTCGAGTTCAATCATAATTTTGCACTGAAACCTATCAATAATAAATAAAAGGGTATAAAATCGTTCGCTTCCATTGTAAAAAGGCATTTTAATGAAAATTACCTCTTAAATGGATTAATGATAACCTTCTATACTTGGGTTTTTGAACTGCAATTTACGAAGCATGATTGGTGTTTATATCCCAACTTACAAAATGCACTACACTATTATAATGTATCACCATAAATCATAATCAATCAAATGTAAGTGAAATATAAAATTTCTATAGACTGTTATTTCTTAATAGATAAGTTAAATATTTAGTTTTAAGTAATTTGCTGCGCCCTTACAGGGTAATGTAAGTTTTAAGGACCCGTGTACATTGTGCAATTGAAATAAATAAATTAATAAATAAACCAATTTTCAAATGTACCTATAGGTTATTTAAAAACTTTTTCCAACAACCGTATCAGAACTTCAAGAAATACGTGCACTATTTATTTTCCTTATATGTACAGTTCTTTGAATTTCAGCGGTTTTCAAGGAAGCTTATCAGATATGAGTTTTCGCGCTGTGTAATTGTTTTGATAAGATGTAAGGAGTTTCCATTTCAAAGAATATTATTAGACGTTTCAGCTTTATCAGTCAGCGCTTAAAATCTATTTGTGACTTTTATATTAATAAATCATGCCAAGTGATATGGTTTTTATTTCGATTTCATATGTATAGTTTCATTATTAATTTTCAAAGCGAAGGATCCTTATATCATTATTTTATTATTAAAATGGTCCTCTTCGTTTTTTTCTTTGATCTTGACAATTGTTTATGGAATTTTCAAGTGTCAAGAGATGATGTTTTGTTTTAATAAATGTTTTTCTCTATTGGTTGATTTTAAGATACCTCTAAAAATATTTATGAGTAAAAATTTTATGATGATCTGTCCTGTAGGTCCTAGTTTTTGCGTGATAACGTAACAAACATCCATTTTTCAGATTTATAATATTAGTAAGGATATTTTTTTTTATATTTCTTGACCATGTGGTAATAGTGGTTTTATATTCCTTGGGGATTTACCCGCGTGGTTTCTGATCCCGTGGCAATATTTCGCTAAAAATCCCGAGTATTAATGTAGCCGAATCTTCCTGAATGTCATGCATACGAAAACTTTGCACGTAATAATATTTTTAGTATTCAATTTTCTTAAGAACTTTAATAGTAGTTGTTGAAAGTTTATCTTTAATTTTCTAGAAGTATTTGACATCACATTTATCTGATATGGCGATGGAAGTTGAAGGCGAAATCTCAAAACACTTATAGAATATTAAGTGTTTGAGATTGGCGTAATAATCGGTAATCTTCGTATCGTCATCTTCCGCCATAGGCCTTGGGTCTGGAAAAGGAGCCTAATTTACCAGATTTTATTTTTTATCTTACCCCGCCGAAACCAATCAACAAAGTCTATGTAAATCAAATTTAAGCACGCCTCAAATCTAAGTTTGACAGATTTGTATGACTTACTGTCAATTCGGACCGATTTGAGTTGTACTTAAAATCTTCTTGGTTTAATGGCGGTGCTGCGTTACAACAATTTCGCCAATGTCTAGTTGAGTATTGATAATACAAGTCTGAGGGTCGATATTTGGCTGTGGCAATTAGCAACACGTGCTTTCAATACTACAGCCAAACATCGACCCCCCGTTTCAGTATTCCGGTATTACTCTTACAAATGTCATAAATTTCAAGCCATAAAAGCAGATATAATAAACTCATAATAGCTGCAATTGCACACAGAATATAAAAACGCGTAAAATACGAACCCCTTTTCGTTGTGTTCTTTTATTAAGTTGCAATAAATGGTTTTAAAATGTCACGACCTTAAAGTGGACGAGTCGTTTTGGCTCTCCAGCAAGGAGTTTTGTCACTATTTTACGATCCGAATTCGATACGAAATATTTTATGCTTACATTAACTTCTATAGGTGACTTTCTCCGAACGCTCCTTGGAAAATACTAATGATTGATGAAATGATTCGACCTATGTAAAATTTCTCAAATGCTTCTTTAAAAGGCACGGGTTTAAGTTAGTCGACCAATAAACATTTAATATAATATCTATAAACAATAAATGCCTATACTTTTGTATTAAACAATAATATAATCTGCGTTCAAAAAATAAGGAAACAAACTTCACGGACTGTCGTTATTTTTATTGCGTAGATGCTTTGCAAAAATAGACCTAAAAACACTAGTTTTGGTATTAAAATATATTGTAGATTGCTTGTCGATATCGTTCGGAAATGACCCCATTCTAAAAGTCTGCATTGCACAATCTCTTGTTCACAAATGACAGCCTTTTGCTAAGGGTGTGGTTTGATGGCCTTTCCGAGCTGTCAATCTGACAGATTATAATTTCACAGATTATAAATTAAGCTTTACTCTCTATTTGGTTATAGCGAAAGGGACAATGAACAAAAAGTATGTAGTAGATAATATTTTTAAATATTTTCCGTTATTTTTTTGTTTTGAAACGACGTTTATTTGAGAATAAAATCGTAGTAAATAAATAAGCCTTTAATACGATTGGAAATAAGTATATAAGCATTATATGTGGGAATTCCGTTTTACTGTTTAAAATAAAAGTAACCAAAGTACCAAATAGCTTCGTATTAGCAAGTACTAATGTTCCTTTTGATCATTTCTCCGAAAAAGTATCGGTGTGGTCTCGTTGCGGCGTGGCCAAGGAGTTTCTTGGAACCTTATGAATAGGTAAAACATTCTGGAAAGTTTTATAGGACGGTTGTAAAACTACGTAGCTAGATGGGTAGATAAAATATTTATTTAGAAAAACATTACATAATATCTAATATCTATACAGGAATTATACATATAACACAAACTGTATACAAAAAAACTGTCCGATATGTTATACATTTCTATGTGAAGGCGGACAACTGAGGAGCTTGGATGGTCAGCGAATACCTCCGCAACACAGTTAAGGTAAAGGCCTCACGAATGCGTTGCACACTTTTAAAAAATGAGGAAGGAGAAAAGGATTTGTGACAATGGGAATAAGGTTAAAAAGAAAACAACTAAAAGATTAAACTTAAAGGTAATCGGATCAGTCCATGTTAATAATTCCTAACAAAATTAAAATCATATGAAAATATTATCAACGTGCATTGTGTATGCATCCTTATGCTCTCAGTATGTTCGCTAGCCTGATATAGTATAAACATAAAATTATAGTGCTTGAGAAACTCCTAGCCGACTCTGATGTCCTGGTACTCGGCATCTATTATTGTCTAGACTTAGGCGCAAATTAAGACCTAGATTTTAATCTAGGCTGCTAGATAAATTGTTGGTGATAAATTAGGTTTCAATTGCGGTAATTCATAGAATATATTTTTGGAGACATTTGGTTTATCATATAAGAAAAAAATATCAATAACAAACTATAACAAAAATATACTGAATTGATAAAAAAAAACTATTCAACTAATAAAAAGTCACATTATTTGTAAGTTGTTACGCAACAGTTATTCTTTGATAACCCAAAAATTTAATACAGAATTCAATTTTTTCGCGTCAAAAACTGTGGGTGTTCAGGAGATGTAGACTCAATAATTAGTTCGTTAGTATGTTAAAATGTGATGGCAAAAAACCATGCATCCATTTCAACACAAACTTTCGAAGCGAGATTCCACGAACTTAAAAAAACATTTTAACTATAAACGTATAGGTATGAATGATATAAACGCTAAATGGGCGCGACATTGTCCTTTTACAAGTGGGTCAAGGAGGCGGAGTAGCCGAGCCCATTCTGACAGTATTTAATTAACGATTATCATTACAGCCTTTATAAATTATATTTACAAATTTTACCATTGTTTTATTGTTTATCTGTGTTGTGTTTCAATATTAAACAGAATCTTTATTGTTTGTTGTCTGTGGTCATTATAATATTATGCATGTCTATGGCATAGATAATTATTAATTAGATACATATAGTACCTACCTACAACCGATTTATTAATAGACTAAGAATTTTTAGAATAATTATTATCATGTTCAAATTAATTAATAACCTACAATTAAGAATGATTGACGCCTCATTTATTAAAATCGGTTGAGTGTTTAAGTATATACGATGGAACAAACAAACAACAAAGCTTTGGTTAAAAAAATTATACTTATTTATTTATACATATGTACCATATTGTACGTACCTACGCAAAAAGTACCAGATTGTTTTACGAGAAACAGTGAAAGGTATAAGGAAAAATATAAGTAATTCACTTTCAAACGAAAAAAACCAGCCATTGTGTAGCCTAACACGTTATAAAAGGTTAAACTATGTAGCATAATTAATTAAAACAATATAATTCTCATAACCACTAGATGTAGACTTCACTGTCATACCACGTACCGAACGATGACTCATGCATTATAGAACAAAGCTAAATTAACTTAAACAATAATTAATAGTCCTTATTCCAAGTACGTAAGGTTCAATTTCGGCTAAAACTACAGATATACTAAAAGCGAACTTTGTTTTATCTGTACAGCGTAATTCGCCCCGATTGACCCATTTGCTAGACTCCCTAGTGGTCAGATAAAACTTTTATTACCGAACTAATTAATTATTACAATATTATAAAAAGAAAAAAATTTGCTAATGCGCAAATTGTAAGGGATTTTTAGATATATTAAATTTAAACCTGGTATGAAATCAATTTTACTTTAAAAAATTCAAATGAAAGCAATATTACTTTACAACGGGATTATAAGCTACATAAAAAACGCTGTTATTCTAATGAGGCTATTGTTAGGTAATTAATAATTATAACATTACCTATAATCGTTCAAATAGAACACTTACATTGTAAAACTAGAATCTAACTAACATTCTTAGGATTCTTGTACAATTGGAAAGATAAGAAGAAAGAAAAGCACAACTAGAGCAATTTAAGAATTAATGAAGATCTAAGCAGTAAATAGAATAAAAGGTAATAAATAATTGTATTAAGCTTAATTCAATATTAAAACACAATTTTGAATTATGTAAATTACAGGTATAAATATATTTATAACCAGCCCTGGTTTCGCACGCATGTATTTTAAATATAATCTATAAAAAAACCATATAAAAATCGTTAGCGTAATTTTAAATATTTTACCATACATAGGCACTTATACAAAACGAATTTGTTTTATACTTTGTACCCAATGATAATTCAAAACTTGAAACCAAACAAAAGTTGTTAATAGCTATCTAAAAAAAATTCAGCCGTAATTCATTGGCGAAGCAAACGCGCTGTTGATTTAAGTAATCTTTAAAAACATCGGGCGAGCGTCGGCCACTTCCTATATTTAAAATAAACATTAATCTTGTATTCAAGGATAAAAATAGACAATAAACGTAGTTACGACGCGGCGTATGAGAACACATAATATGAACATCAAATATATACTTAATATATACTCTTTTTAGATTTTTTTATAATATGGTGAGTGATCAGGTTGCCTGATTCTGGAAAATCGCAAAAATAAAAGTATCGCGAACAAAAAAACGAAGGGATCTTTGTTATAAGGGATTAAAAAGTGGATGCAGGAGGGAAAGGAAGGTGGGAATAGAAAAATTGTAATTTTGAAAAAACATATTATACCTATACGAATCTATAGAAAGCCAGACACTTGCGAGTATGACAAAGGTATATAAACTCGAAAATAATATTTTCAACATAGCTTTTAGTAATTTCTATCAATGTAAAAGGTATTTTCAAATGTAAAATTTTACTCGCATGAATGTACCTAGCATTCAAGCGAGGCTGTAGGTTCTCTAAATAAATTTGTGCCTAAAAACACTGGCCTTAGTTGTGAAAAAAACTCGCTAATTAACTGTACGCTTAGTGTTCTTGCAAATACCACAGCGAGAGAATACTGGAAGTGTTATCGTAGTAATTATCATTTTGTTCCCAAAATAATAAAGTCTAATCTACTATGATCTCTGTTCGAATTCTACCATGAACTGCTTGACCAGTTAAAAACTAGATTATAAGTCTAGTCCAAGGTTTGTAGCGTCTGTTTGTTTGATGTAGCGTCAAGTAATAGGATCATTAGTCGTGTCATTGCATTTTGAATAGTAAGTGGGAGAATTTGAGGTCCAGTATTCTTTTCTCCTTTCCTATCCCTTCGATTTTTCTTATTTAGTACAAAATTAATTTCTTTCATCCTTTTTTAATTCTTTTAAGCCGGCAACGCACTATGCAGTTGTGATGTCTTGTGCGAATGTTTAAGAATATATAGGTTGTGATCTTCAGGCGTTACTTCTTACGTTATCCGTCGTCATATAAAAAAATGCATCTGTTGTTGTTTCTTTACTTTATGAATAACTCATTAAAGTTACAATAAGCATAAGCTTATTGTATATACTCTATATTTTAATTAAATATTTTCGACCGTATCTAGTAGTCCTATATAGGTGTACAATGTAAAATGTTCAATGTAAAGTGTATAGAAGCGGGAAACCCGCTAATGGCGGCTAAATTCGACAACACGATTGCTCAGTTTGTTTCCAAATTGGACATCAGTGAACAGCTGCAACTGTTCTTATTTGACTGTTATTGAGCAACCTCTTACTCGCTCCTTACGTCCTGGTACATGCATCATAATTGTGTTCTTGAGATTATTATTATTATGGTATTATTATTATACTTTTCCGTAAATAGGTTGGTTAAATAATAAAAATACAAAAAAAAGATATTATGATTAAACAAAATAAAACTTTACGTTAGTTTATTTGTGTCATCATAATAGCTACTTCCATTTTATATTTGAACAACCGCTAAATTTTATTTCGATAACGATTACCGGTACCGTTGCAAACACAGATAAAAATAATTCTTTTTTTTATTTTTTTTTACAGAACTTGTCACAAAACCGTCGACATTTTTCACCGTAGCTAATCGGTACTAATCAAAGGACACAAAAGCACGAAAGTGGCAATACTTTTACTTATTCAACAAACAAACGTACCGTTTGACGGCGGGACCACACTCGATACATCCCTTGACGTTTTTCTATTTGCAAGTCATTACAATTACATTCCTTGCATTGTACCAATAAAGCCATCACCCATCGTTTAAAGTATTTCCTTAACCATAAACACTCGTGTATAACGAAATGTTATATAATCCATTATCATTTCAGGCGATTTTAGTCTTTAAGCTTGTGGTTTAAGGTGTAAATTTACATGTGTAGTGTGAGTACTTATAAGTAATACTGTAAGTGACATCCACTAAACCTGCTTCACTATGAGTCACCTTCCTAGAAATGTGTAAAGAATTTACTCTCGATACTGCTAGAGGTTAACGTGGAAATGACCTAATTGTTTGAATACACAATTCATTTGTTTGTAACGAGACGTTAAGATTTTTCGAAATATATGTAAATTATGTTAAGTCCAATAAAATATTTAGATAGGTTTTTACTTATTATAATAAATGTATGTGCTTATTAAAAGATAAAAATATGATAATAAGTATAGGCATAGCTTGACAGCTAGAACCCATTTTGTTTTGTGAAAAAAGAAAATACATACATACCTCAAAAACTAATACATGTGTAGATTTTGTTTATTTATCAGCAATATTTATATTTATATTAAACTAGCTGTTGCCCGCGACTCCATCCACGTGGACTTTCATATAAACTTTAACTTCCCCTTTCTCCCCCTTATAACCGTTTTTTTAGTAAAAAAAAGTAGCCTATGTTTTATCTCAGGCTCTAGACCATCTGTGTACCAAATTTCATTACAATCGGTTCAGTAGTTTTGGCGTGAAAGCGTAACAGACAGACAGACAGACAGACAGAGTTACTTTCGCATTTATAATATTAAGTATGGATTAGTATGGAAGTATGGATGTCAATTATACAACAGACAAGAGTAAAATAATAATTAGTTATTTTAAAATTGCATATTCATAATTAAATTCGAAATTGACCTTTGAAATGTTTGATTAAAAATACATTTTCAGAGACATTGTAGCACTTGTTTTACCAAAAAAAGTTTGACGTAGTTTTGTCGTCAATGAAAATTGTTGACGTCATTTCAACGCCGATCACAACATAACTGCATTATTCAATTATGTTTAAATATGAATTTTTGATACAACTTTTTAGGTAATCATAGCAAAGATGGATGAAAAGAAATAATTACCTATTATGATTAAAATGTAAAAACCCTGCTTTACTGACATGTCTGTTTCTTATGTAAATTTAAGTACTGATTGAAATTAATTTAAAAACTTATGTATATATGTACTTATATTTAAAAATACATATTTTTTTTTTTTTTTTTATAATATGAAGAGAGGAGACGAGCTGGACGCACTCCTGATGGTAAGAGTAACGCCAGCCCATAGCCAATGCAGTGCTACCCGGAACTTTGCTCCGGGCAGGGGTGCACTACACCGACGCTCCCCACTTTGAGTCGTCAGATGTTAAGACTCATTAGCCCAGTAATTTCGCTGGCTACAGTGCCCTTCAGACCGGAGCACAGTGACATTTTCACATCACTGTTCAGGCGGTAGAATGTCTGGCACTGTGGGGGTGCCCACCCAGTCGGTCTCCTGCGAAAGAGACCTACCCCCGGTAAAACCGGGGGTAGGTCTCTAATAAACATATATCGCTTAGTTAAGGCGTAAAAACCTAGATACATGAAATAAATAGATATACGAGACCTAACGTATTAATTAACAACATTAGTATGCATTTAAATAAAATAAATAATAAATGTTTTAATTCTAAGTAAATTTGAAACAAAAATATTTTTAAAAAGTCTACGTGGTACCTACCACCGGTTCGGGAACTAACCCGGCGAGAAGAACCGGCGTAATACTCGCACCACACTTTTCCAAAAATGGTGAAAAAATTCATCTTTTAAAATAAAATTTACAATTCTGTAACTAAATTTAGACGTAATGATGAAAGGATAAAGGAAAATTTGGTATTACAGATAGTCTGACTATAAATAATTGTTTGGTCTACGTGATAGGAAGCACGATTTACAAATGTTTTTCCGTTCTAAGCGGTCTAGGTCACACTGTTAGGTATTGTTTAGTTTTTATTTTTTAAGAGTTAACATTTCCTAAGTCTCGTTGATTTTCTAAAATTAAAAAAAAACAACTAGTAATCAACTTTGTACCGGTAATAGACTCTATTCTTCGTTTGTTCAACTAATCTAATCTATGAGATAAATATAAAAATAAAGTTGGCTAAAATTCTTTGTTTTTTGTATAATTTGATTCACGTACAATTTTAATAGGTAGGTCAATTTCGATAACATTCTAGACTCGTTTTCATTGAACCGAAACATTAAACAACATTTTATAAAATAGTTGTTAGTTGAATTTAAATAGTTATTAAAGGGACAACCGAAATTGTTTGCGTATTCATACTATTATCGAATTAGTTTTGTTCAACCGTACCTACTTACACATGGAATCATCAGTAACATCAATCTACAGATAAAAAATGCGCTTACATAATTAAATGTCAATAATGTTCCCACAGATAAAAAATAATCTATGGTCATATTTTTAACCATATACGTATAGCACCTGCGTATTTCATGCACGCGGCCATCGCCTTGTGGGGAAGCCGTTTCCACGTCTTTTGTTTAGCAATCGTTAGTAATTTCCGTATTGAGATAGGTATATTTTTTATTGTTTTTATACCTTATTGAAAGCAAAAAATTCTAGACAATAAATTATTATGCTATACTTAATTAATCATTTTCTACGCAGCACTGAATCAAAGTTTTTTGTATAACTATATTTTTTTGGATTTAAATATTCAATGTCTATAATCTATGACAAAAAATCATAGATTATACCTACATCGACGTTTTTACTAGCAGCATCTGGAACGTATTTTCAAGTAAACTATAAAAATAATATAAATAAATATAAATATTTTCTGGACATTTATACACAGCGCCATCTAGTCCCAAGCTAAGCAAAAGCTTGTGTTATGGCAACTAGTTAAAGGAATAAATTACATATACATACTTTTCTTTTGTAAATACATACATACAATACATAGCAACACCCAGACTCCAGAAAATACAAATGTAAATACAACACATATATTTGTCCGGTGTGGGAATCGAACCCACGACCCTTCGCGCAGAAAGCAGTTGTGCTACCACTGCGCCAAGCGGTCGTCAAAACTACAATATTACGGTAATTACTTGGACTTTACTTTAATATTTATTAGAATCATGCTGTTAGGCTTATTTATTTATTTAGTGTGTCTAGTGGCATCTCATTTAAGATTAAGTGGGAGCATCGGAGGCCCTATTTTCCTTCCCTATCATATCCTCCCTTCTTTATAATATCCATTATTTCCCTTAGACATAAATCCTTCCCATTTTCCCTATTTAAAAATCGTCGAGGAAGTCGTAAAGAACTTTGCTTTGGGACTTTTGTCCATGATCATATGAAAAATCTGCTTCAATGTAATATTAACATTATAATGTTAACAAAACAATACTAAATACGAGTGTGTGTAAATTATACAATGCGGAAGTAAACAAAAGACTTGGCTTGATGTTAGCACTCGGCTAACTGTTTGTTTCAAGGCCTAACTAACTGTTAAACACATATTATTGATAGTAGGTTCATATATTAATTTATATTTAAATAATAAATTTATGTATATTTTATTACAGATCTTTCGTCATACCTACCTCATAAGTTAAGCAGAGCTCGAAATCAATAACGAATAGATACATAGATACACTTTTGTAAATGCACAAATCGAATACATACAAATGTACTTACATAGTAAATCGATACGAGATAAAATTCAAAATTCAAATGTATTTTCTAGTGTAAAAATAAAATGTTTTAGGAACTTATATTATAAGTTAATCTTACATATTACATAATATAATGTTTCTTAAATTACAAGATCAAACTTTTGTGTACGAGATCATTGATAGTGATTTTTTTGACATTTTTTTTTGCTGTTTTTTCTTTCTATATTTTTAAGTTGTTAAGAAGAGTGTATATAGGTAGACCTATTGCTATACCTATTTTTTGCCTTTGTCTGTGGAGAATCAGAAATAATAGGAATATTTAATATTAATTGAAATATACGTAGGTAATAATAATTTATTACCAAAACACGTGACCCTTATCCGATGTGAATGAGTATCCGATAAGAATTACTCGTCTATAAAAAATATTCAAAACAATATTCTGCGTTTATGTGTACCTAAACGTTAAACTCAAAATAACGTAAAATAGTTTTTAACAAAAATAAAAAAAAGTAAAAAGCAAAAAATAAATTTGCTTTGCACAAAGTAATACGTATTTTCATTTATGTAGTATGTATATAGAGATGATTCAATAGTTATTTGATAATTTTGAAGTTAATGCTATAACAATCTGTACAATATCGATTTAACCAAACAAACAGTTTTTTTTAAGTATACACATACAGTCGAATTGAGAAACATCCTCCTTTTTTGAAGTCGGTTAAAAAGGATAAAAACTTACCTACACCCTATTTAAGAAGGAATGTTGTTCTAAATAATCTTATCGGCTACTTAACACTCAAGAATTTTAAGCCCTTACGAGAGAACGTCATCACAATGAGAATGTCAATCAATTTTTTTTCTATACGATTTATTTTTTACGCGGTTAAAAACGTTTAAACATACTGGCATTGGGTACGAGGTCAGCCATGCAACAGATAATGTATAGTAGGCTATATGTCAATGTCAAATGAGGATTAGTTTGGTCTGTAAACTTAAAAAAGCTTTAGGGCTGCTCGTATATTAGTTTTATAAGACTAAATGTGCCTATTGCTTGTTATATAATCAATAAGTAATTTACAAAATCTATAATTTTTATTAGGAATACTTTTCTCTAATGAATATAAAATATATTTTTATTTATTTAATCCTTAAAGTCTGCTATTTGACTTTCAAAGAATAACTAGAAATTAAAAAAAATCGTTTACCTTGCGGTCGAAGAAAAATACAGATTGGTTAATTATTAAATAAAATTGTATGTTATAAAATGCATTGGATAAGAGGGCTGAAAAAAGATTTAAATATCATACAAAAAAACAGAAACATACAAATGAGCACTTCCCAAAAAGTGATGACCCTAATTTATGGGCAGACAAATTCTTCTAAGTAGTCCTTTATTCAAAAACCGTAGATAAATATTTTGTATTGTTGTCAGTTTCAAGTAGCTGACGTGATCTATTCACAGCTTCGATATTTTTGGAGAAGAAGGTCGAATAAGTTATGATATTAAATTAATCTTAACATATTGTATCTAATTATAATTGCTAGGAGTGTTACATATAGACTAAAACGTAATATTTTTAGATTAATTACGTATTGTACATGTCGCAGAGAGTGACGTCGTAGTAGTTGTACTGTGATTGTTTGCTTCATGATGGCTCTTTCTTAGGTTCTTAATAAGTAAAACTTCAGAGTATCATAATAACGGCGTATATTCAGCTCCTATAGTAATTATTCAATATCATTATTTTCCCAATGCTGACGTTTTTATAGCAACTGACAAATGCCACACAATTCTTTTAAGTTTGAATTTAAACATTGTAATAAACCAAGGAGGTTCGACTAATTAACTAATATTGCAATAGTTTTGACTATCTTGATTATTCTTTTCGTCCATCTGCTCCGATATACATAATAATTGAAGGAGGTGATGGTATATTATCAGGCGAAAAATTTTCCCAGTATCAGTACGCGCGCATTATCTCCATAAAATTATTATACATACAGACGAATTGAGAACCTCCTCCTTTTTTGAAGTCGGTTAAAAAGAAAGTGTAGGTTGTTTGTGGGTCTAGAATATGACCCACATTCAAATTTAAACAAAATCTAATTGTTTTATGGAAACTGGCATGTTATTTTAAATTTAAAATAAACATAGGTAGCTTTTTTACAAATTTTAAGTTATTTCCTTCAATACTAACTAGCAACACAGCTTCAAGTAAGGTCAAAGGTATTCAAGGCGATTAAGCACTCGTGGGAGCCAGGGTCAGTGATGTATCGTAGTTAAAAATAAATAATGCTTATTGCAAATAATGAATGAACCGATCACGTTGTGCGCCACATGGTAACACCTACGCGAATGCAATCATAGACAAAGAATAAAAAAAAATAGAATTTAAATATTCATTAATTACTATTGTTTTTCAATAATTTTATTATCATATGATTAGCTTAACAATTAATTAGTCTATAATGAACTAATAGTAAGTAAAGTCACAACTTCTTACAACACAAAAGCTTCAGCCGTAAATTCTAAATTCAATATATTTTTTTTCATATTATATAAAACCAGAAACGTCTTATAAATATAATTAAGTTTGTAAAATAAAACATATTTAAAACCCATACAAGGTCTTAGTCGTAAAGTGCGATTAAGTCACGCTGTATGGTGCACATTGCATACCATGTGATGAACCTATTAATATTAATAAAAGCGCCTTGCGGTTACTATTAATACGCAAATGAGTATTAGTAGACAATAAATAAATTGTGTGTAATCACAAAATACTATTAAATCGTTTGTTATTTACAATTCTATTACGTAATATCTGGTACCTAGTCGTATATGTTATATATACTAGTTATATCTATAAAGTTTTTGTATAATATATGGAAGTTGTTTAAAAAAAACCCTTGACACAGATTATTTGATTATTTATCGAGTTTTTGTTTATATTTACAATTGTATGTTCTTGTTTTAAAAAGAGTGACTATAAGAGTATCTCGCCGGTTCTCCTCTGTAGAAACTGCCTTCCGAACCGGTGGTAAATGTTTTGTAATACCGTGACGATTCAAAGGTGTTACTTTATGTAGCCTAATTGAATAAAGATACTTTTGACTTCGACTTCTTTCTTAAATAATTTAGCTAGGGATCTATTGTCGGGACGTCTTTATTTCTTATCTTGTAAACTATTGTAGCCAAAAAATAAATATTTATGTGAAACGTACACTATTAGGACATGACGTAAATAAAAGAGAAAGCTATGTATTCTAAGCTTATCTCTGTCTCTTTCTCTTCTGTCAGCACAGAATGAAATTAT
>JADANM010005443.1:1171523-1184813 GCA_026213755.1 Eurema hecabe
CTAGGTTACATATTCCTAATGCATATTTATCCCTAGGTGTGTGCGTACAAACGGAGACTGTACTCCGTCAAGCTATTGCTGAGCGCATCAAGCCCATTCTGTTCATGAACAAGATGGACCGTGCTCTGCTCGAGCTGCAATTAGAAGCGGAAGAACTCTACCAAACCTTCCAACGTATTGTTGAGAATGTCAACGTCATTATTGCCACTTACAACGATGATGGTGGTCCTATGGGTGAGTTTATTTTATATTACAATCATGTATTTACGTACGTATTGTAGCACAATGAAAAATAAAATTGCAAAGTATATTGTATTGATAAATATGCAATATGCTAATAGGTATAAAAATAACACTTGACAGTAGTTAAATTTGTTATGAGTAGCAGAATTTTGCTGATTAACAAAATGTGGCATGATTGATAAGGTTACATGTGCTAAAATCATGTCGCCTTCATTTTTCTTTATTTCCTTATCTGATAGTACATAATGCATAACATTTATGATAAACATAATTAATGTCTAGCTATGTAACTTAAATAGAAAAATACTTATTATTATATAATAATTATACCTAACCATGTTCTGTCATCTAAAACTAAGCAGAGAAATAGTCTTTTGCAATTCAAGTTAAATTGGAACGCTTCACAGACAGGGTCATGATCACCAAACTTTTAATATTCTGAGTCATTGACCTGACATTGATTGAAGGTTGTGTGTCTGAGATTTATGCCTTTTGTTTTTTTTTAATTTCATTGTTAATTTCTTTTAGGTTATAATGAAATAAGAGAACGAAATAATAAAAAATATTTTTTAAACATTATTTTATTGTTTTTTATGTACTTTTAAACATTGTTGAATCATCTTTTTATCATTATGAAATATCTCAACTAAGCATTTTTCAATTACAAATACTGAGCGACGAAAATGTCCACACAAGATATAAGAAGGCTGATAAAAAAGAATTTGTGTCTGAATATAAATATCCCACCAGGTGAGGTTCGTGTGGACCCCAGCAAGGGTTCCGTCGGTTTCGGATCTGGTCTCCACGGATGGGCCTTCACCCTCAAACAGTTCTCTGAGATGTACGCCGACAAATTCAAGATTGACCTTGTCAAGCTCATGAACAGGTCAGTACATAGCTTTTTTTGTAAAGGATTTTTTTTTAATGAAAGGAAATCATGTGTGTTTTTTTTTATACTTTATTGTTTCATATTATGTATTTGTCGAAAATATTTTTCAATAGGGATGAAGTATTTTAATATTTAGAGGTATTAATGACATTTTTTATCAAACCGTGCAGTTTGCGTGATTAAAATACACGCAAAATTAATTTTCTCGCTCAACGCTTAGACTTGTAGAATGTGGGTGTACTAAAACGTGGGTAGCCTTGCAGGGGATCAATACTTTAGGGCGTTTTCTAGCTGCATTATGTAATGCAACTGCATTTGTGGCGAAATGTATTCCGCACTCAAAAAATAGAATGTATCGTACATTCTATTTTTATATTACCGCACTTTCAACTTTCGTAAATTTAAAAACATTGATTTTTAAAATATGTATAGAATATATGATTTAGAAAATATGTCGTTGACCTTACCTATTTATAGATTACTCGAAAGGTTACTCGCGTAGGTGGATTCGGGGGCGTACGAAGACGAAAGCAATCACGATATTATAGTATAAGGAGAAAAAAAGCTAGCATCGTCAATTCATTAAATCCTTTTTCATTAAAAAAAATAAAAAATTTATTATTTTCGGATTTTTTTATTTTATTACTGGTATTTAATTAATAAATCGTCCCGTTGATACTGGGTAAAGTTTTTAATGCTATACACCAGCGGCAGAAAAGGACGAAAAACAAATACTCAACTCAGATTGGTAAGACATCCTTTATGGATGTGTTGCAACAAAAGCTGAGAGACAATTTCATTTAAGTTAAATATTAAAACTTATTTATTAAATCTATGTGTTTAATAAAGTATGTATGTTGTATGTGTTTTAATAACCTTAAAACATTATCTACACAATAACATGAAAGAAAATACTTGTAATAATAAATATTATTATTATTTATTTATAGTAATAGGTATATAATTTTAGCTGTCTAACTAATTCGATCACTTTTGTCGTCTAGACTATGGGGAGAGAACTTCTTCAACGCCCAGACCAAGAAGTGGGCCAAGCAGAAGGACAACGACAACAAGCGTTCGTTCTGCATGTACGTGTTGGACCCCATCTACAAGGTGTTCGACGCCATCATGAACTTCCGCAAGGAGGAGATTGACAGTCTCCTCAAGAAAATCGGAGTCACCATCAAGCACGAGGACGCCGACAAGGATGGCAAAGCCCTCCTCAAGGTAATATTTTATTTTAAACTGATTTCTAAATTAATGAGAACCAGTTTTGAAAAAAAGTGTGTAAATTTTTGTTCATATAAATATCGCAAAATGCTATAGTCCCAAGTGTTGCCAGTTGTATAGTTAATAAACTTCTGGGTGTCAAAGAGGACTTACAGTATTTCTTTCTGGAATTGGCCATAAGTTTCCATAGCCTATGACCCCAAAATTGATTGATACATACTTTTATATAGCCTTCAATAGATCAATTTATCTCGTTTTATATTATAATACTAAAGCAAGATTATTTTTGTACAGGTTGTTATGCGCAGCTGGCTGCCAGCTGGAGAGGCTTTACTTCAGATGATTGCTATCCACTTGCCGTCCCCTGTGGTAGCCCAGAAGTACCGTATGGAGATGTTGTACGAGGGACCTCACGATGACGAGGCCGCCCTCGGTATCAAGGTAGGCTGAAGCTTCTGTTGCTAAAAAAGGATAAAATTCTCGTTTACCAATTAATTATTAATTACATAATATCTTATATCATAATTACAAAACATATTACAAAATATTACATTAATTCCCTTCTCATACTAAAATTCCTTTTAGAACTGCGATCCTGAAGCACCCCTTATGATGTACGTGAGCAAGATGGTACCGACCTCCGACAAGGGTCGTTTCTATGCTTTCGGCCGTGTGTTCTCCGGAAAGGTGATCACTGGACAAAAGGCCAGGATCATGGGCCCTAACTTCCAGCCTGGAAAGAAAGAGGTATTACAATTTCTGCTTAGTACAATTTTTACATATTTAGTACATTGACTATTTTGATAATACAATTTTTGTTAGAGTGAAGTCCATGTTATGTTATAATGTGTTAAATATTCCCCTTCCGACTACCGTGCCGTGCCTTAGCGCGAGTGTTGCCACTTTCGCCGTGAAGGCTGCGGCTCCGTCGGAAGCAGAGCATGTCGTCAAGTTGTTCTAAACGCTGCATAGAACCTCTATCCTTATGTTCCGAGACTGCATGCTACGGACAACATGACACATTAAATTTTTACTTTTTAATTATGAAACATAAGTAGTATAATACATGCTTCATATATGTACAACAAAGTTGTAATTATTTTTGTGATTTTAGGATCTGTATGAGAAGACCATCCAGCGTACCATCCTCATGATGGGTCGTTATGTTGAAGCCATTGAGGATGTGCCCTCTGGTAACATCTGTGGTCTGGTCGGAGTTGACCAGTTCTTGGTCAAGACCGGAACCATCACCACTTACAAGAATGCGCACAACATGAAGGTACTTCAGAGTTTTTTACATAATGTAGTTTATAATATGTAAGTAACAAAACATTAATTGAATGAATGAGAAACTTTCAAGAACATAATTTAATTGCAACTCAGTAAATATTACCTGTAACAGTAAGAATTCTCTTAATAACCTACATATTATTTACATGATTAAACTAAATAAATTGCTTATTGTTAATACCCTTTATCCAGGTCATGAAGTTCAGCGTGTCCCCTGTCGTGCGTGTGGCCGTAGAGCCCAAGAACCCTGCTGATCTGCCCAAGTTGGTGGAGGGTCTCAAGCGTCTGGCCAAGTCCGATCCTATGGTGCAGTGCATCAATGAGGAGTCTGGAGAGCACATTGTTGCCGGTGCCGGAGAGCTCCATCTTGAGATCTGTCTTAAGGTTAGATTATTAACTTATTTAAAACGCAAAATTAATTCAAAGTGAATTGAAGTAAATAGTTTGTGTAGTGTAGGCACTGGTAACTGCAGCCTAACTATTAATTGGGATCAGATGTTATGGTTTGGTTAATTGTGACTTGTCATCTATGGAGGGATTTTTTATTATTTTAGGTGGAGAATAGTTCATTTTGTACAGACTTGTCTTATATTCGAAATACCTTTGTAGGACTTGGAGGAAGACCATGCATGCATTCCAATCAAGAAGTCTGACCCCGTGGTGTCGTACCGTGAGACAGTAGGCGAAGAGTCCAACCAGATGTGTCTGTCCAAGTCGCCCAACAAGCACAACCGTCTGTTCATGAAGGCCTGCCCCATGCCCGACGGTCTGCCCGAGGATATTGATGACGTAAGTTTTATTTTTTCTCAGATTTATTGCACAAGGTTTGAGTTGTCTCTTGTACAAAAAGATTTTCTGTTTGAAAAACTTGTCTAATAAGTACTATAAAGAAACTATTTTAAAGTTTAACTCAACAAAATAGATTTCATCAATTGTGAGCTATGATATGATTGTTACTTTTATCATTGACCAGGGCAAAGTGAACCCCCGTGACGACTTCAAGACCCGTGCCCGTTACCTCGGTGAGAAGTACGAGTACGACGTGACTGAAGCCCGTAAGATCTGGTGCTTCGGCCCCGAAGGTACCGGCCCCAACATCCTGGTGGACTGTACCAAGGGAGTGCAGTACCTCAACGAGATCAAGGACTCTGTGGTGGCTGGATTCCAGTGGGCCGCCAAGGAGGGAGTCATGGCTGAGGAGAACTTGAGAGGTGTACGATTCAATATCTATGACGTCACCCTGCACACTGACGCTATCCACAGGTTTGTAGTTTATTTGACTTCCCATTGTCCAAAGTATTTTTAAGGTGTAAGAGATTAATGAATATCTCCTGGAATGTATAAGCATTTATTGAGAATAACTAAAAATCTTATAACGTAACAAAACATTTTAATAGAGCGAGTATAAGATAAAGGATGCTACCTATGATTAATATATCTAACAAACAAGCTACTACAAATGCATGCCTCTTCTAAATTTTTTTTTCTATTAAATAATTACAAAAGTCCTAAGTGTTGCTAGTTGTTTACTCAGTAAGCTTCTAGGTGTCAAACAGGACTGACATAATTTCTTTCTGGAATTGGCCATAAGTTTACCATAGCATATGACCCCAATAGTGATTGAAACATTTCTGTCTACCAATAAATAATTATTTAAGTATACAAAAGCTTATGATTAATTAAATATTGTTTGTTTGTTTTGAACAGAGGTGGTGGTCAAATCATTCCAACAACCAGGAGATGTCTGTACGCGTGTCTGTTGACGGCCGCGCCCAGGCTCATGGAGCCCGTATACTTGTGTGAAATTCAGGTATTTAGCTAGTATTTAAATGTTTGCTAATTTTATTTTCCTATAAATTATTGCTTGAATGTATGGAATGATGCTCCCTGTAGAACCCAAATAGTTTTCTATTTAAAGTAATGTTTTGGACATGTGTATTTTCGTTAAAATCTAATTTGAAGTTAATACTTCTCAATAGATGACGATTATAAATAAAGCCTTAGTATTGAATGTGTATGAGTGAAGCATGACCTCTCTCTCCACGTGTTTCCTGAGCGGCTCGGCTGCGCTAGTCTTGCCGCCTTTCCGACGCGTGGTACAGCAACAGTTCTTTGTTTTGGCATTGAAACCCTTATATACTCCTTGCCTGAATAGGGGACCTAACATTCTGTTCTAAATTATAATTTACCTACTATTGGCGATCCGATACTCCTAGCATGGATTTTACCATATAAAATACTAGTATGATATTGATATGATGATGTTGAATGAAATTTAAATTTGAATATTTAAAATTACTACAATCATTATTAGAAACTAGAGTAAAAAAGTACAGTATGTAAAAAAAAAACAATATTTTGCACTTTGTTTACAAAAAGAAATATAATATAATAGTCTTTCTAGTTAAATAGAAAATAATATTACGCTTTAGAGTCGATTTACAAAGTGGTGATACTAATCCATAATGATGTTATGACGTAGTGTCCCGAGGTCGCCGTTGGCGGCATCTACGGCGTGCTGAACAGACGGCGCGGGCACGTGTTCGAGGAGTCGCAAGTGGCGGGCACCCCCATGTTCGTGGTGAAGGCGTACCTGCCCGTCAACGAGTCGTTCGGCTTCACGGCCGACCTGCGCTCCAACACGGGCGGCCAGGCCTTCCCGCAGTGCGTGTTCGACCACTGGCAGATCCTGCCCGGAGACCCGTGCGAGGCCGGCTCCAAGCCCTTCGCTGTCGTGCAGGTATGTACCCTACCGCCCTTACACACGTGTGATACTTGACGTGTGTGAATAGTTGAATAAATATAGAATAAAACTTCATGCATAAAGTAGAAAAGATAAAAAGGTCGAAATTCTGTATTACATTAAATATTGAATATGTAGAAAAGAAGAGGCACTATATGTAATTTTAAATAAATTTATAACAAACATGTGCAGTTCTAATTACTTGATTTTAAAGTACAAATATTCCCCTTCCGACAACCGTGCCGTGCCTTAGCGCGAGTGTTGCCACTCTCGCCGTGAAGGCTGCGGCTCCGTCGGAAGCAGAGCATGTCGTCGAGTTGTTCTAAACGCTGCATAGAACCTCTATCCTTATGTTCCGAGACTGCATGCTACGGACAACATGACACATTACATAACTAATTTAAGTTAATCTTATTCTAAAATAAGATTACATTAAACATACTTGACACTGCCCTTTTTGTTTTCAGGAAACAAGGAAAAGGAAAGGACTCAAGGATGGTCTGCCAGACTTAGCGCAATACTTGGACAAGTTGTAAACGCCGTAGCTAAATATCAAATACTAATATCAATATTGTAAAATATGTACCATTATCGAGCGCCTCACGCCTACGTTTTGTTTCACGGAACCGCGCGACATTGTGATATCCAATTACTGAACTAGCCGTTATAACATACCCATACTGAATGTTATGTAGAAAGGAACACCTGGACATCATTATTATACTGTAATTAATTTTTATAGTATAATTTTTCCATTGTAAAAAAGGCTTTTTAATTAGATGAACTTTACAATTTACAATGTAATTCTGCAGTTGGTAAGTGTTACTTTCGTAAGACTTAATAAATTTCTTTTTTTATTTGTTACTAATATATTTTTAATTATTTACAGAGAACAGATGCAACTACTTAAAACGTAAGTGTTCATACTTTTCTATATACATAAAACAAATTTATAAGAAACACAATTGGTAGAATAAACAAATAATTGCATCTCCTAACTTAACTATATTTTATTTGAGTTTAGTCGACGCAATTATTTGCGTTAAATGATGAACAAAACACAGACCTGTTCTGATGTTATGAGGACAAACAATTAAATTATAACTGATTTATAATGAATTAATTGCATTGGTGTTTTGCTCTAAGCACAATAATTTACACTTCCTTCTGTTTTAGGTTCACGTCTACATGTTGAATGAAAATTAAAACAAGTGAGAAGTAATCAGGCTTAAATGTTAGCGAGAATGTTAGAAGAAACCTATACAATAATTAAGGTAAGTCTTGCTCCATATCAATCTTTTTTTTTCTAAATAATTTTTAAAAAAGAACACATGTGGTAGTCAAGTAGTATATTTAAACTATACCATTATTTCTCATTTCTTTAAATTAAATAAGATCTTGATATTTTAATGATACTTGTAAATTAAAGTAATAAAGCATCAAAATAAATTACTATGATGATAAACCCTATGCCAGATGCTAATGATGGTCATAAAGCTCAACAGGACTGAAGATAATAATAACACATATAATTTAATCCTATTAGTGGCAACTTCATCTACAAATGCAATAATTCCTTGTTACAGAAATCAATGGATTTTGGATAAACAAATGCTTTCTCTTGCAACAGTTGCTGAACGCTTAACATTATGTAAGTGAACTCTTAGTCAATATATTTCTTCTGAAAAATAAATAATTTTATATCTATGGTCTATTTCACAGTCTCTATATACATTTACACATATGTAAATTATAATTAAATATTTTACTGTACATTTTGAATACATTACAATTTCATGATGTTAACTTTTCCCTTGATTACCATGATAGTTATATAAGCTCAACAGGACTGAAGAACTTTTATACATTTTCAATATAGCTTCAAAAGTATATTATTTTACATTGGGTATTTTTAATTCACAGATAATCCTGATGATGCTAAGCAGAAGATGCAATACATATTTTCCAGGTTTGTATTTTTTTTGTTTTAGGTAACTATGATTATATTTTACTTGTAATTTTTTTATGATGAACTTATCACAGACCTGTTCTGAATTTTGTTGCGGATATTTTTTTACGTTTCTGAACAAGATAATTATCAAAAAATCTTATTGAATAACAATTCTTTATCTAATTAAAGTTTTTATGTTACAGGTAACATGCAGTTGAAGATTGAAGAAGAAGAAAACATAAGTGTTCTGCATTTTTATGTTAACTTATTTATGATAATAAATATATTATTTCTATAAAAATTTATCATTTTGTTTCTTTTCATACTTTTTACTTTTATCGCCATTCGCCACTTTCGCCATAGCTTTCTGCTGTGTTTTTCTATAAGATTATGTTATAAATATAATACATAAATAATATACTTGACGTTATTTTTTAATGATGATTTGAGAGCTTTATCATGTTCATTTGAACATAAAAACATAAAACCTAAGTGCGAAGCTAAAAACGCTTTTATTTAAAACTAGTTGTGCCAGCGACATCGCCCGCGTAGAAAAGTTACTTTGGGCAGCATTTTTGAAAATGCCTAACCCGCGCCAACAAATGTCCAGCAAGTTCAACGTGATTCTTTAAATTGCCATAACTTTTTTATTTATCACCCGATTCACATGAATTAAAGACTAAATGTTAAGTTAAGCTTACCACAATATATCATTGAAAACCCCATCTAGATAGGATAAGCCGTTTCTGAGATTAGCGTGCACAAACAAACAGACAAAAATTCCAAAAATCATTGTTTTGGGTTCTATTGCGTTAATAAAGGTCTATAATATAAAAGTAAAGTTGCAAGTAGACTTACGTTAGTCATTAATTTCAAAATACATAGCGAAAAAGAAAAAAATTGAACTTACACATGCAAATATTCTTTGAAATTGAAATTTGAAACATATTTCTACGTCTATAATTATAATGTAGGACAGTTGCAATAATCATTGTTTTGGGTTCTATTGCGTTAATAACGGTCTCCTATAATATTTTTTCTCATATATCTTCCATGTACAGACAGCGACTCCTTACGTTTTTATTATATGTATAGATATACTTAAGGGGAGATACTTCATATTTTTAGAGATCTTGGAACGCTTTGTCGACATAATAATAGCTATACATAGGTAGCCATGCATTTTTTCTTTCTACCATTAAACGAAAATAAGATCGCGATCATAGTTTTCACAATCTTCCACAAATAGGAAATGTTTTATAGGGCATAATTTAAAATTTTAATATTTTTGGAAAAAAACATTACTATTCTTAGATTTTCTATATTTATATTAATACATATTAGTGCAATTCTAGATACCATAGGACCTATACTATATTATACTACATCATATTATACAGTTATGCAACTACTGCAACGATTTTGATGAATTGGGTACGATGAATCTAGACCTAGAGTCTGGAGTGCTTTAGGCTTTTATTATGTCAAAAGGCCCAAGGGCTAAAATTATTTGAATATCGACATTCAACAAAAATGTTAAACAACTGACGTCGTTTGGGGTCGACAAAATAAAGTCGGCATCAATTTATAAACATTAATCACAATATGTATTAACCTATAAATTGGTAACACGGCCACGTTATCATTTGGTTCATGAATCACTAAAGTAAAAAAATTTGAATACATAGTACATACTACATACTACATACTACTATTGAAGGAAAACAAAAATATGATGTTTTTATTAAAAAATATATGGCATTTAAACTTAAAAATACACACTCTTATCATTTAAATTCAAATTTATATTCCCAACTATTTAAAACAGCCTTCTAAAGGGTAAAAAGATTTAAATGATTTATACATGTTTAGACTTTAGGTTAGTTCTAGCATTTAGGTTCCTTAGGAGTTTTAGAACGAATTCTGTAGTTGTTATTTGTCAATGTCAGAATTGAGTAGAATACATCAAGGTCGGAATAGCGCGCATGAATTTTGCGATAAAATTATTCAATTAAAACATTTTGAGTCAGTCTTCGTGTATATTTCATGTGGAATCGACTCATCCGACCTATAAGTTATCTTAAGAAAATGGTTCCTGAAGTTGTTTTCGTTTTGGGTGCACCTGGAGCCGGCAAGGGCACGCAATGTTCACTAATTTCGAAGGAATTCGGCTTTGTGCATCTTTCAGCTGGTGATTTATTACGCGAAGAGCGTCAGAGGCCTGGTTCTGAATTTGGTGAAATGATTGAGGAGAAAATCCGCAACGGCGAAATAGTACCTGTGGAGGTTACGTGTTCGCTTCTCCATAAAGCCATGATGAAGTCGAATAAAACACGATTCCTTATTGATGGTTTTCCACGCAATAAAGATAATTTGGACGGCTGGGAGCGTGAGATGTCTGACAAAACGAAACTTCTTTTTGTATTATTTTTCGAGTGCTCCCGTGATTTATGTACAGAGAGATGTCTCGGGCGCGGCGCTGCAGGCAGTGGACGATCTGACGACAATCTCGAAAGTCTCAAGAAAAGATTTAATACGTATTTAAATGATACAATGCCAATCATAAACCACTATGACCAGCAGGGTCTAGTGCGCAGGGTGAATGCCGAAGTTAGTCCATCTGAAGTTTTTGAGGATGTAAAGAAATGTTTCAACTCTCTTGGTTCAGAGAGTTTAGAAATTAAGTAATGTATAATTTAGGTCAATGCATAGTGTTTGTGACTTTGTCTGTGTTCAGAATAATAACGGTTATAGCTTAAATTTTCCTCCAAAGAAATAGACAACCATTGATTTATGATGTAGCACTAAAGCAGCTTTAGAATTTTAGTGAATTTAAGAATGTGAATGTATTTTGCAAGGTTGAGATGGTTCCGTTGTTAGGTTAGAATAATAACCTTCATATTAATAGCATTTAAATGGCATTATATTGTAAGGTCATTTGTATTGACTGTTGCCCCCACTGTGAAGTAGCTGGCTGTTTTATTCCTGTGCCATAGGCTTAATACTTATTTTTATAATTACTTCAAACTATGGCTTAATATGATTTTTTAGATATAAACTATCTATACCTGATAATGCTTACATTCAATTGATTGGTTATCATTGAATAACTAAGGTGTACTTATTAAAAAGATAGAAAAAGAGACAACAGTACCAATGTATTGATAACAAATGTTATTCCATTTTTTACTTGTTTTTCTTTAGCTGTTTTATAATTAATAATTTATTTGAAGTGTATGATATGTAAATAAAGATCTAAGTTGAACAAGGTCTCTTATTTCATACAAACTTGTAAGTAAAAATTGCAATATCATCATTACTCTTAATGATCTCTTAACAATATTATCTTGTGCTGACTCATAGCTTATTAAATCATATGATAATGAATAAAAACAAGTTACAAGCATACATATTTATTTAAAGCAGAATAAATACAGTCTTTCACAATAAGGTACATTTTACACATAGGCATGTAAATTCATAACACCTTAAACATTAAGTACATACTGGACACCAATATTATTATCAAACGGGTGAAATTCAATATTACCTTAATTACAAGAAAACAGTTGCAACATACTGACCGTATTAGTCATACAAGCTTATACAAAAGGGGAATATCACAATAATTCAGTTTATCATGTAATTAACTATGCCATTAGGTTTTTGTAATATCAGTAATGAGATTGTGACAAATATGTGATTTCCACATTAGCTGCATTCATTTAGTTTCGGTTTTGCCCTAGATGAGATTATATTTAATATTAATTTAAATGTGAAAATAATCTATACAGTCTTAGCCCACTAAGACAAAAACTAAAGACAGAAATGTTTATTTCCTTAAACACCCAAACAGTTTGTTGTTCTACATCATATGACCAAAGTAACAAAACATGTTTAATGTTAAAATTTATTTCAACCGTAACTACTTTCAACTATAAAAGTTTGGGAATAAATTTTAACAATTCAAGTTTTATAAACAAATACCATATACATGTTTAGAATTATTAGAGCACCTATAATTAAGTGGGCAATTGCTAATTTACTGGTGCGTAACTGTAAAAATCAATCACAAATTGTTATCCTACTTGTTGGTGCTCATAAATAAATAAATAAAAAAATAAAAAAATAGTCTTTATTAGGTTTCCTATATAACTTAAAAAATGTGATTAATTTTTGTGAAAAAAAAACACAGTGCTATTTTAAATACTAGTGAATAAACAAGTGAGTTATATAATGAATGATTGAGATGCTTTTCTTAGACTATATTAATATATGCTACAATAAATAAAGTGGAATGTGTCGCTAGCTACATAATGCATTATTACTTGAAATAAATGAAAGTAGTATAAAATATATTTTTAAATAAGTTGAGAACGCTTATGAATGCTTAAAAACACTATTAAAATTCTAAAGTTCTAAATATTAATATAAAAGTAATACTGCACTAGTTTTTATAAAATTATAATTGGTGTACAATTATTACAATTAAAATAGTAGTTTTGAGATTTAATCTCCTTTATAGATTGAGATTAGGCACTTTAAATTCGTTTTAACATATTATAATATTGAGAATTTTCTAAGCACTAAGCTTAAATCAAATACTAAACTATGAAACACAACATAATTTATAAATACAGTGACATATTTTATCAAGATGCCAGGACAGCCAGATAGCTTTTTTATGTATTTATATTTTATTTTAATATAGAAAACTTCATTTGAGTCTATATTGAGGTACATCTAATAAAAAATAAAGTAATTTCAGGCAATGCCAGGCTCTTGGGAAAACAAAAACAAATCCAGTAACAGAAAATAGTACTAGCATCCTGATAATATGTTATATACCTTACGTAGTTTATATTTTTTATTACAAAAAGGTATATATTATATGTAGCTAGGGATTTTCCGATACTAGTAAATACGAGTAGGTACTCGATACTT
>JADANM010005443.1:1219388-1257255 GCA_026213755.1 Eurema hecabe
CCAAAGAAGGAGGGTAATGTTTTTCGAGTGTATGTAAGTATGTATGTATGTCTTTTCCTTTGTGACCTCCTGTAGCCTAAACGGCTTGATGGATTTTGATGTATGAGGTATCGTTAGATTTGTCTTGATTACGGGAGTGTCATAGGATACATTTTATCCTAAAAGTCCCACGGGATAAAGACATAATTACTCTTTTTTTAGTGTGCAGTCGGGTATTTTGTTTTAATAATAATTACTTGTTTATGTATGTTCACCGATAACTTCGTCGTTTATGAACCGATTTTGACGATTCTTTTTTTGTTGGAAAGAAGATGTCTCCGAGGTGCCAAGTGAAACAATAAGTGTTAGTTTGGTTAAATCGATATTGTATAGATTGTTGTAGCATTTACTTGGTACCGACTTCTATATTATAATATAACTATTAAATCATTTCTATATACTAAATGAAAATGCCTATTACTTTGTGGTAAGCAAATTTATTTTTTGCTTTTTAATTTGAAGTCGGTTTATTATGGAAATAATACCATCTTTCATGTCACTATGATTTCATATCTCTAGATTAGATAGATAGATCCTTAAAGTCCAACTTATTCAATACTGCAGTCTAATTTTAACAAGAAGCAAGTGACATTTAATAAGAATACACAGAAGACAGCCAAAAGTAATGTTGTCTGTAGTTTAGTATAGTTGTGATAATCTATACTACTATTATAAAAAAGTCAAGTTTGTGTGTTCGTTAAATTGTAAGGGGTAATCTCGGGATCTACTGAACCGATTTTAAAAATTCTTTCACCAGTAGAAAGCCATATTATTGCTGAGTGTCTTGGCTCTATAAAAAAATATTGTTATCATTACGCCCAACGAAGTGAACACGAGTCAGCTAATTTATAATATAAAGAATCATTTAAATACCAGATTTCTTTAAATTATATGAAGCATCCGAATTTTTTAATTTAACTTAATAAAATCCAAAATGCTTCTAAAGCAGAACCAAAGTCAGAAAGAACCAGGTCAACTAGTTGGGTATAAAGTGAAACTTACTCGTAGCAACATCTTCAGCATTTTCAAAGTCCACTTTAGGGAAAGTGTCGCTGACTGTCCTCAGGCTGTACGACTCGTTCACGCGGTAGAGAACCCTCCGGTCCCTCATATCCTGGTAGAGGTCCAGGTTCATGGCTGTGGGAGGGCTCTGATCTGCTTTCTGAGGATCATCGTTACTTGTGGCCGTGAAGAGGGATATTAGTAGTACTGGGAGGAATACTTGCTGAAAATTAAGGTATGTTGTTGGGCCATGATGTTATGCTGAATTAGATCGTATCTTGCTAGAAAACATTGGCTTCAAATAACGCCAATAAATAAAGCTCTGAAGAGAACATTGCGTTTAGTTTTATAGGAGCAATTTCCTTGATTTCTTAAATTATTCCACATTTAAAGGGTAAATTTCCTGTAGCAGCAACATTATCGGTGGGCTTGTATGCGTGTCATAGAGTATAAGAACGTGTTTTTTATAGTTTTGTTTTACCGTACCGCCGCATTATTAAGGTACTATCTAAGCATCTATTAAGGTACTATATAAGTCTATGCATTATATCTATGTATAGACATAGCAACTTTCTACTTACCAGAATGAAAAATGATATTTTCTTAGACCAAACGTATTTCATTTGCCGCTTAACCAGCACAAGAAATTGACGACAGTACAGATGTATACCCCTTAGTTTTGGGTAGGTGGGTTCTGTAAACAAATTGAAGGATTTAATTTTTTATTATTACATCGTATAAAACAAACTACACAAACGATTTAGATAAACCGAAAATTTGTAAAGATGTGTAGAATACATGCAAAAATGCGGGAAAATCGCTAGTTAAAAAGAAAGTGACGTATCTTTATTTATTATTTTGTAAAGATTTATAATTTTGCATGTCTGTTATGCTTTCACGCCTTAATTACTCGACTATTTTGCTACAATACGAGTCTTAATCTAAAGAGCGATATAAGGATCAAAATAGTTTCTATGGGTCTAATGCCTAGTATACCAATGCCGGAATACTGAAACGCAACTTAAATTTAAGTACAACTTAAACCGGTCCGATTTTATAGTTCGCCATACAATTCTGTCAAAATTACGAGACTTAAGGCTTGCTTAAATTTAATTTGCGTATGAGTATTTGGCCACAAGTCAATTAAGTAATCTTGTGAAATTCTAAGCGAAGTAAGAATCCATATACATGTAATTATTACCTTGCGACTGACCGTCGACGGCATCTTGCGAGAAATTCGTTGTGACGTCACTGCATAATCTGTAACAAACCATAAACAAGTTTTTAAATGATATTTAAATATACAAAGAAAAATTGAACCGAAAATCTAGATATGTACTAGACCGTTTTCTACCCCCAAGAAATTGATTTTAAGAGGTACATACGTAGTAAATAATTAATCTATCTATACGTATAATAAAAACGTAACGAGTCGCTGTCTGTACATGGAAGATATATGAGAAAAATTATTATAGGAGACCTTTATTAACGCAATAGATAGCAACCCTAAACAATGATTTTTGGAATTTTTGTCTATTTGTTTGTGCACGCTAATCTCAGAAACGACTTATCCTATCTATATGGGATTTTCAATGATATTTTGTGGTAAGCTTCCTTTTAGTGTTTAATTCATGACAATCGGTGGATGAATAAAAAAATTATGGCAATTTAAAGAATCACGTTGAACTTGCTGAACGTTTGTTTATATGAAAGTACACGCGGACGGAGTCACGGGCAACAGCTAGTCTATTTATAAAATTGAAATTCTACCAGAGTCAGATTACCAAAACATGTGTGTATGTGTGCGAGAGGCTAGATAAACCTATTTATTTACAGTTATACGAACACATAAGTAGGTTCTTTTGATTTCATGATATAGCTCATATACTCACTTGAGAAACACTTCCTCCAAAGTGGACTTTCCCACTCCTATAGAATCTATTCCCAGCTCCGATCTCTTCATCTCCAGTTGTGTGAACATATTGGGGAACTTGTTACTACTCTTGGCTGGCAGGTTGTAGGAGATAGAGTTTAAAGAAGACTCCTTGACGGACGCGTCCGGGACTGAAGCTTGTATGGCGGCGGTGATCGCTGGCTCGTTTGGGAGACCGATCGTGGTGAAGGAGAGACGGTAGCCAGAGCCTAGTGGTAGAAAAATATATTGAGTATTTATTTATTTATAATATTATAAATGCGAAACTCTGTCTTTCTGTCTGTCTTTTCATCACGCTACTAGGTACTGAACCGATAAGAACAAAATTTGGTACAAAGATAGTCTAGAGCCTGGGGAAGGACTTTACTTACTTTTTAACGGGAAAAAATGGTTATAAGGGGGGGAAGGGTTTAAACTTTTAGCGTAAAATTATATTTTACGTAAGCGTAAAATATAAGCGTAAAATTATATTTTACGCTTACGGCCAATCCGCTGAACCGATTGTAATGAAATTTGGTACACAGATGGTCTAAAGGTATTGATAAAACATAGGCTACTTTTTAACTGGAAAGAGGTGGTGAGACGAGCTGGACCTCCTGGTAAAAGAAACACCAGCCCATAACCAATGCAGTGCTAGTGAACTTCGCTCTAAAGCCAAGCTTCGGACAGGGGTACACTACATCGACGCTGCCCACTTTGAGTCACAAGATGTGTTGTTTGTGTTGGTTATATTGGCGTTGGTGCTAGTGGTCTTTGCGTTGGCGTAAGCCGTGTTTGTGTTAGTGGTATTGGAGGTGTTGGTGTTTGTTAGTGTTGATGTTGATATTGTTGGTGTTTGTTAGTGTTGGTATTGTGGTTGTGTTGGTGTTGGTGTTTTCTAGTCTTGGTGTTTGGTTTTAACTACCCGTATTCGTGTTGTTGGTGTTGGTTTCACCCAGAGCGCGGTCGGGGTGCATGGTGTTGGTGTAGGTTGGTGCTGGTATTTGTGTTGGTATGTGTTGGCCTCACCCAGAGACGCTTGAGTTGCATGGTGTTGGTGTTAGTGGTGTTGGTGTATGTTGGTGCTGGCATTGGTGTCGGTGTTGGTCTCACCCAAGGCCCGCTTGAGGTGCATGGTGGTGGTATTACTGATGTTAGTGTTGGTGTGTGTTAGCCACATCCAGCGCCCGCTTGGGGTGCATGGTGTTGATGTTAGTGGTGTTAATGTTGGTGTTGGTGTATGTTGGTGCTGGTATTGGTGTCGGTGTTGGCCTCACCGAGCGCGCGTTTGAGGTGCATGGTGGTGGCGTGGCAGCGCAGGCGGCCGGCGTGCAGCGCGGCCACGCGGTCGCCGAGCGCGTCCGCCTCCTCCATGAAGTGCGTGCTCAGCACCACCGTGCGGGACCCGCGCAGCGACTGGAACGTATAACATGTCTCTTTTATACCCCCATTTTGCGGTAAAAAACGTAGTAATGTAGCGCCACGAAAATCAATACAAAAGCGATAATCCGCCACGCCCGTGTGAAGATAGATATAATTAAATACGATTATGAGTTTTTAGGATTTACTCATTTAGTATCACTTGCGGTCACAAAAACACGTTGAATAAGGCTAGTTTTGAAATGGATATAGAGTTTAAGATTACAGGCTTATACTAAAAATAAATTGTAACCTATTTAGTTTTTATATAATACTTTCAACATATTAAATAAATTAACCTGGTCATACTTAAAATTAAAAAAAAGTTATACTTAGAAATAACTCACCGCAAGCAAGTCCCACAGCTGTCTGCGCGTCTGCACGTCCAAGCCGGCGGTGGGCTCGTCCAGTATGAGCGTGCGTGCGTCGCCGGCGAGCGCGCACGCGAGCTGAGCGCGTCTCTTCATGCCCCCAGAGAGCGCAGCGCACGACCACCCCGCGCGGTCGCTCAGACCCAACTGAGCGAGGAGCGCCTGCGAGCTCGTGCGCGCCGCGGAGTGACTGACGCCTTTCAGCTGTACAAAAGATTTAAGGTTTGAAAATGGAACACCGTTTAAAATACGACTATCCTGCTCACAGATGGGGAAATTTGAAAATGGAACGCCGTGAAGCACATAGCACGACGATTCAGTACGAATGCTTAGTACCAAATGACATGAATGATGATTAATGAAGCATATAATACGCACTGCCCCGGTGGCTTAACTCCAAATGACAGGATGACATAAGTGCTGCAAAACTATAAGACATTTGAAAATGGAATGCCTATACAATATAAGACTGTAGAACAGACTAAAGGACTGATTGATGTTAGAAATGGAATTAGACTTAATATTATGCTATATAATGTTATGTACCCATATTCAAACTTGTAGTTAAAAACTAAAAAAAAGTTATAATTAAAATTATATAAATAAAGTGGTACTATAATGGTGTCTTTACTACACCTTTCAATTTCTAAATTTCGAATTAAATTTAGATCTATTATAGCCAGAGACCATCAATTCTCTCTATTCTATGTTTAAAATGTTTCCGTTAGACCACAGACACTGACCATAGTGAAGAACATGACGTGTTCCAGAACATTCAGGTCGGGGAAGAACAGGTTGTGCTGCGGACACAGGCCCAGGTGCTGGCGCATCTCGTCGCGCTGCCGGCAGCTGTCCAAACCCTCCACCAGCACTTTGCCCTCCGTTGGGGAGATCATACCTTAAGATGAGAAAAAGATATTCTTACAATTACAACTCTCAGGATGTCTGGGAGAGATTACTGCAGTGATAAGACCTCCTTTTGTACTGTTTTTCTTTCTCTTGCTGTTTGTAATCTTATTTGGTGTGCAATAAAGAGTATTTATTATTTATTATTATTATTACATGTATGTTAATCGTGTATGGTTTGGAGTTATTTAAACGACCACTCTATACGAGTAATCATTTTAATACTGAATCTAATATAAAATCTTACCTCTTACACATATAAATTCATACACTACAATCGTGTTGTTTTTTACGTTTATCGATATGGTATATGCGGTTCCCACGCGATAAGAAATAGCCTAATTAACCTATTACTCTTTTGTCTATGCTAAATCTCATAAAAATCGGTCTAGTGTTTTAGTAGTCAATGTGTAACAATCAGACAGATTTACTTTAGCATCTAGAATATAATAAATTTATAATAATTTAGGAATGTTAGTGTAATTTTAATTAAAAGGCTTTACTCTCATATAAATTATACAATTATACATCACATTTTAACAATTATACATACACATCTTAACTACTAAATTTATCCAATCACTATTTAGGTTGCTCTGTAAGAAACCACTAATAGTGATAAGGCCGCCTATTGCCAAAAAACTAATAATACATTTTTTATTAGAGTTAAAAATTGTCAATAGTTTCTTTCTTTTGCTGTCTGTTATGGTATTTCTTCTTTTTCGGTGTACAATAAAAAGTTTATTACTATTTATAATATTAATAAACGGTTAGTAAAATAAATAATTGCCTGTAATAATAGACATGAGGGTAGTCTTGCCGGCTCCGTTGTGGCCCAGTAGCACAGTGATCTCGCCCTTGTAAATGTCCAGTGATACGTTGTTCAGTGCTCGAGTTTTGGGGAACATCTGTATATAACATATCAAGTTAGTTAAATCATTATAATTATTGCAAGCGACCTCATATAAACTTTCCTCTTCAACTACTCTATCTATTACAAAAACCGCATCAAATTTCGCTGGGAATTTTTAAAAATGCTGATATTTTTACATCCTGGTGCGGTTTAAGCTGAAAATTGAGATCATAGATAGTATGGCCCTTAGTGCATGTTATGACTTGATCTGGATCCGGACTTGGCTTTTGAAGACTGGAACCCTTCAAATTTTCAGAAACGCAACTTAAATTTAAGTACAACTTAAACCGGTCCGATTTGACAGTTCGCCATTCAATTCCGTCAAAATTACGAGACTTAAGACGTGTTTAACTTTAATTTGCGTATTAGTATTTGGCCGTGGAACCCTTCAAACTTTCGGAACTAAGTCTTACGCCCTGTATAAGTCTTTGAATAATTTTAATAAGAACAGCCCTATGCAGGTAGCCTATAGTAATGATACTATCTACGTATTCAGTTATCAGAGTAAGATCTTAACACCCTGTATAACAATACGCCCACCTTAGAAACGTTAGCAATCCTAATCCCCACTTCCGCGTTCTTGGGGGGAGGCTCGAAGAAGTCAGCGTCCCTTTCATCTCCCATCTCCTCTAATTCTTCAGCATCCGCATCAGGCACCACTTGGCGTTTGCTCCAGTATTGCTTCTAGAAAAAATGTTCCTACTTTCAATAGATTTTCTTTTATTTTTGTCTTTACTCGTATTTTAGAGTTTGCTTATTTAAAACTGCAAAGAAAATCTGGAATTTTGGTAAACGACTTTGAAACTTGTTTATTCTTATAACTTGTAAAGTGAGATTGCTACAAACAAGATTTGTATATCCATTTGAAAATTCACTAACGAACTATCAATGTCAGTAAAACAATCGAGTACGGTGAATAAAATGGCGGTAATAATTCAAAACCGAGTTAGGCCGTGACACGTTTTAGTTTTAACGAACGATTTTATGTCTTTATAAGATATAATTGTCGATGGTTGAATTTAGCCTTCTTCTGAACCAAAAGGGCATCTGTATCAGTCACTTGGCGTTTGCTCCGATATAGCTTCTGGAAATAATGTTCATACGTTCAATTCTAAGTTCATCGACCAGTCGACTCTCAGTGGCTGTTAGACTCCAATGGTTTGAAGTCGAGAAATTGTATTTATTTATTTTATTTATTAATTTTAAATAAATAAAATAAATAAATAAATAATTAATTTATTTCTTTACATAACATTAGATACAATTATATAAAGCGTTGGTTTACGCACTAAGCACGCATGCTTGTGTCGCGTAAACCAAACAATTCAGAACTTCTAATATTTATAAAATATTTTTTATCACAATATTATTTTATATTAAGTATATATGCTTAGACTACAATAAATACAATAAGTGTGATTCAGAACTAGGCGCTTTAGAAGCGGTTTCTATATAATAACATACTAAATAAAAGCCATCGATATATAATTATATGAAAAAAAAAATTAATTTGAAGTCTTCGAAGTCTTGATAATTAAGTTAGCTCTCAAAAAGATTTCATGAATTCAAACTCAAAATCAAAATTATTTTTATTCATCTAGGCTACACTAACACTTTTGAATCGTCATGGTATCCTCTTTTAAGAAGAAGGCAAAAAAAATTAAATTCCCAAAACTTACTTGACATAGAAAAGTCCAGGGCAAGGCAGCTCCGTATGGTCCAGGATTGACCAGAGAGAGGTATTTGGCCACGAGGAAGAAGAAGATGGACTGAAGAATTAGAAAGAGATAGCAGAGAAGCACTGACACGCCGTTGGGACTGTGCGCGGTCGCCATGTTGGAAAACGATATGCCCATTCCTAAAAAAATATTTAACGAAACATGAATTACTAACTAAATAAATCGTAAGTGAAATCTTATCGATATAATATAAAGATTTGCTTAAATAATAACGTTTTCATTTAATAAAGCTTATAACTTATAAGACTTGATATTTGATATTGAAAATGTGAAAAAACGTAAAATCGTTTTGCGGGAACGAAAGAACAACACAGACGCAGTCCTGTCTTAATACAAACTGCCTTTGATAACTCAAAAACTTTTTTAAACTCACGAATGAAATTAGTTAATTAAAAAACAGCCGAAAGTAATTTCAAAAAAGTATAAATTTCATTATATAACCATTTAGATAAATAACCTACCAAAATATATAAAAGACTAGCGACCCGCCCGGATTCCCCGCATGTATTATGCTGTATCTTTCAAGTCGGATCAAACATCGCATCGTGTGCCAATTTCATTTGAAAATCGGTTCAGAAGTTTAGGAGTCAATCGAGAACAAACAATGTCACGCGATATTTATATACAACTAGCTGTTGCTCGCGACTTCGTCCCCGTTGATTTGTTTTTCCATTATTTTTTCGTTTCTATTAGTCGCAGCGTGATGTTATGTAGCCTAAATCCTTTAAAAAAAATTTCAATTCGAACCAGTAGATCCTGAGATTAGCGCGTTCAAACAATTGACCATTTATCGAGGAAGGCTTTAGGCTATATAACATCACGTTGCGACTAATAGGAGCGAAGATATAATGGAAAATATGGAAAAAACGGGGAAAATCATTCATCTTTGAGGGCTTCCTTTGCGTGCGCTGCGAAAACGGTTCAAGATACAAAAATAATATGTATGAAAGAATTATTCCTCTTTAAATGATCTAAAAAAAGTCGCGACAGTATATGTCTATTTTCTAAGATTGACTCACTATAACATAATAATAGAAATAGATCCGACGGGGACGAAGTCGCGAGCAACAGCTAGTATTAGTATATTGATAGAGTCTTTGAGAGCAAGTAATGGGGTGGTGGTCTCACCGAACTGCTCGAGCGCGATCATCTCGTGCCAGAAGCAGTACATGGGCGCGTGCGGCAACAGCGCCGCCACGGCGGGCGGCCGCCACGTGTCGTACACCGCGCGCAGCGGCGCCCACAGGCACACGTACGCGACCGTCGACAGCGACACTATGTACTGCGCTACAGAGTACAGACCATACACCTGGTTAGGTTAGCTTATACAGCTGCAGGTTTAGCTTCTAGCACACAAAATATTTTTTTTTTGTAGATGCCAACTAAACAGAATTGTCATTGGAAACACACGGGAAGCATCGTATAAAATCATTAAAGTTAAGTTAAGCAGTCAAAAGTAAGTTGACTTGTATGCCTTAATATCAAACTGCCACAAATTCCTGAAGATAGATTATAAACTTTTGGCATAAACCCACGTACGCGACCGTCGACAGCGACACTATGTACTGCGCTACAGAGTACAGACCATACACCTGGTTAGGTTATGGAACTGCAGGTTTATCTTCTAGGGTTGACGTTCAGGTTAAATGATTTTAGCAAAAATCTTTAAAAAAAAATTGGAAAATTGTAATTGGAAACACACGGGAAGCATCGTAAAAAAAATATAAAAGTCAAGTTAAGCATGGTAAAAGTAAGTTCACCTAATGTATGTCTTAATATCAAACTGCTACTGATTCCTGAAGATAGATAACCATAAACTTTGGGCATTCTAAATTGTTTTTTACGTATTAATGAGACACTTACGTCTGAACCTGATTGATCTGACTGTAAACCATCTTTTTTATAACTTATGTATTTAATCAAAAGTCAAATAAACTTACGAGTTTTCACCAAGTAGCTGCACGCGAAAGCCATAGAGATTGCGCTGACGAAATGCAGGAACAACATGACAGCTATGAGCACCGGGTTCGAGTTCGGTATGAGCGGATTGGTCGAAGAGGTCAGTAGGGCTGTGCCCACTACACTGTACACTACGCCCGCGGGGAGCACGTTCAGGAAGTGCGATATGCTCAGAAGATTCGTTGACACCCCTACCATCTTTATGAGTTCCTGGTAACGCGAAAGAAATGTTACTTTATAAATGTTAAAAACACGATGATTTAGTTTAGTGAAACCTCTAGTAACTTTATTGATCCCTGGTACTTGAAAACTTACTCTCATTTTTTAATTTTTTAATATTAATTTCTTTAAGTTATTATATTTCATGGTTGAGGTGAGTTCTAGTCATTGAATATAAAAGTATCAGCACGAATCTTTAGCGCTGAACGAAACCTGCGCAGAAGTCAAAAACAAGGTATCGAGGGGACGGCGCGGCGCGCGGTGTGCGCGAGCGTTGATTGGTTCCCCATAGTGTTGTCTTTTTCGCACCAATACGTCAATTACAAGCGCGATTCTACCGATGCGCAGCTATTCTTGTCCAGCGCTAAACATTCGTGACGCGACCTATACCTGTCTGTATGTCTTAGTCCAGAATGGAATGGAATTTCAATAATTGGATCGGGTTGATCGAAAAAAAATTATTGCGTTTACATCCAATGTTCGTACTCTCAGTATTCTTAGAATTAGCTCTAATTATATGACAATCAGTTTAACATATGACAAAAGATAAATTTTTGCTAAACAATCAGTTTAACAAAAATTTATCTTTGGAAGCATAGCACTCCTCAGTTTCAACTTATTCTACTATATAATAAATAAACAAGCTAAAGGTATTTTACCTGTATACCCGTACTCCTTTCTTCCAGAAGCCTGGACATGAGGAACACGAAAACCAGCAAGAGTGACATCCAACAGAGATAAATAAGCAGGGTTCCGATGAGGGCGACTATTTGGTTCTCTCCTTTTTGCGCATATGGAAATTCTTGAAGACTCACTTTCTACAGAAAAACAGACATTGTTTCAGAACGGTCAACGTGAGAAAGAGGTCAAAAATTATCGACTAAAAAACCCACTTAATTTTTTATTTACATCGAATATGTGTTTTCATAGAATATAATATGATCATAAAAATAATAAATTTCAACACGGTAATAAGTACAAACCTAAAAGTTTAGGCAACCAATGTTTGATATACTTCACATAGTTAGTGTGCGCAAGAGATAAAAGAGATAGAGAGAGAGTCTTATAGCAACGAAATTTGCTGATTGTCTCTTTCTATCCCTAACTCTCGCTGGCTACAATACTTTCTGTGTTATACAAACCTGAGGTATTTCGACGCCAGTTAGGAGTTGCAAATATGTCGTGTCTATAGCCCACTGTATGCGAAGAAATGGCTCGTAAATCGTACCTGGAAAAATATGTGACTCTCTATATTGTTTAAAACTGTGGAAGAGGAGACAGTGGAGGAAAGGAGATATAACCTCCTCTGAACCAAAGGAAGGATCCACGAACAGTCGAACCACTGACTGTTTCGATATCAAGTTGTGTATTCGTAGTATTGCGAGAGTAACAGATATCGATACATATTTACAATCCTTCGAGTTAATTATATGAGTAGCTTCCATATTTCAGATAACAAAACGCTTCTTAGCCAATTTTTCAAAATATTGTCTTTTAAATCAATAAATGTATTACTCCATACGAAAACTTGAAGCGAGTGACTAAAGTAATTTTTATTGAAGCTGTAAAGTTCAATTCAATCCTGCAATTTCACCCTATCCACGAACAAAAAATATTTTTTCTACTATATTCATACGTTATAGTATAACGAATTAATCATTTACTATCGACTCGAAAGGCAATTTCTACAGAGAAGAATTGGCAAGAAACTGTTCTTATTTATATTATACAACAAAAGTGATTTTAAAATTTATTTTAATAATTTCTTCATCGTATATGTTGTTGGCTTTCACTTAAAAGATAACAAAACACCCAACAACACCCGTGTCAAAACCGCGGGCGTGGTGTATGCTAAATATTTACGTTATCGATTCAAAACATTTTGTATGTATGTTTGTATGTACATGCATATCGCATAGCTGTGTTATCTTGACGCGTTAGACTTTGTTCTTGGAACAGTGTAATCGTAAACATTTTGAAGTAGCTGGAAGTTAACTCGTCAGTAAGATCGTAACACGAATTAAAGTTTGAATTACGATGATACGAAAACGTTCAGACGCTTTTATGATTTCCTGTAAAACATTTTTTTTATATATCGCATTGTGTTTATTTAAAAAGGCGTACTATACATTATATGAATATATTGAAGACAAAAACCCTTGGAATGATATTTCTTAACGCTCGTGGGACGGTGACATTTTTCATATATAAATATTATAATAGTCGAGTTTTTGTTTATATTTACAATTGTATGTTCTTATGTTAAAAAGAGCGACTATCAGAGTTTCTTGCCGGTTCTTCTCTGGAGAAACTGCCTTCCGATCTGCCTGCCTTTAGGTAGCCTAATTGAATAAAGATACTTTTGACTTTGACTTTAATTAAAACAAAGCTAAATAAAGCTCTATTCATTAACAACTATCTCTTTCATCCTTCATTTCCTTTTGACACAAATCCTTTCCTTATTTACTGTTTTAATGACCGACAATGTATTCGTGAGGCGCGTTGTGTTGTGTTTGTGCTTCATCATAGACGAAGGTGGTAGTTGATCACCAGGTCACCATCCTGATAAGTCATATAAAACTTTTTTTGTATAGGTCGCGTCACGAATCTTTAGCGCTGAACGAAACCTGCGCAGAAGTCAAAAATAAGGTATCGAGGTAAAGGCGCGGCGCGCGGGGCGCGTGATCGTCGGCTGCGCGAGCGTTGATTGGTTGTCCCAGTCGTGTTGTCTTTCTCGCACCAATACGTCAATTACGAGCGCGATTCTACCGATGCGCAGCTGTTCTCGTCCAGCGCTAAACATAAATGACGCGACCTATACTATTCTGTAATTTCTCTTCCTAAAACCATCTATGACTATGCTAGTTAAAGAATAATAAGAGTCTTACCGAAATTCTCGTGCGGTCCAAGGGAGGAACTATCAGCTTTGTACGAGGTGGTTACGAAGTCTCCGAGCATTCGTATCGTGTAGTTAAGTCGCTCTGGCCACGTGCCCGACATGTTCTGAATTAAATATATACATATATATTAACTAGCTGTTGCCTGCGACTTCATCCGCGTGGACTTTAATAAACTTTGACCCCCCTTTCCCTCCTTATAACCCTTTTTTCTAGTTAAAAAGTAGCCTATGTTTTATCTCAGGCTCTAGACCATCTATATACTAAATTTCATTACAATCGGTTCAGCGGTTTGTCCGTTTATAATTTTATAAAAAATTTTGAAACCCCCGCGCAACCTTTTGGCGGTTTATTAAAAAAAAGTTGCCTATCCACTTCCCAGGTTCTAGACCACATGTGTACCAAATTTCGTTCTAATCGGTTCAGTAGTTTTAGCGTGATGGAAAGACAGACAGACAGAGTTACTTTCGCATTTATAATATTAGTATGGAAGTATGGATAATAGCGTTATAATTAAATGCTTTATATGTAACGATAACTCTAGATTGACATACAGAATTGTATTTTTAACCGACTTCAAACAAAGCAGAGGTTTCTCAATTCGATCGTATATGTGTTTTTAAGTTAGTGTGACGTCTATGCACGGATTTTTATGATTCCTTTTTTTTATTGCAAAGATGATACCGACTTCAAAATTATGAAATAACTATTTACTCATTTCTATATATAATAAATGAAAATACGTATAACTTCGTGCGAAGCAAATTTATTTTTGATATCTATAGATTATTTTATTCTCCTGGCATTGACTCGGGGACGGGACCCGACTAGTATATATATACTACATATATATGTCGCAGGCGGATTGTATAATCCGCCGTATTACATTGCGGCTAGCCGTTTTACAAAACAGGGCCGTTTTGCAAAGCGGCGGTTCAACGTTTAGCCGTATTGTCTTGCGTAGTTTTTGTTCATTACAAATTCTTATATTCTTATTATTTTTTTATCATTGTCATAGTTTTTGTATCATTATAAACAGAACTTGATTACTCAGCTTTATTTTTATTAAATTAGGTTAGGTTAAATAGGTTAGTTTTGTATCATTATAAAAAAAACTTGAATACTCAGCTTCATTTTTATTAAAGATGAGTAAATAAGTTTTTTATAATGATAAATAACTAACCTAATATAAAAAAAAACAAATGGCGACGAATACATTTAGGCGGTTTGTTACTTATCCGCATTCAATACGGCTAATCGTTGAACCGCCGCTTTGCAAAACGGCCCTGTTTTGTAAAACGGCTAGCCGTAATGTAATACGGCGGATTATACAATCCGCCTGCGACATATACATTATATATAATAATACTAAAACCTAATACTAAACTCAGTTTATGACCAATTGCTATATGTATAATCTTCCATGCGTGAAGCATTCGGAAGCGAGACCACTGCTCATTTTGCGTATCGTATGAAACATTGCCAAAACATTATAGGTCAAAGGGGGCGTAATGAAGACGAATAAGGCGCCTAGTTTTTACATTTCTAATATGCATGTTAAAAGTAACATAAAATGAGGGCGTGAATGTGAATTCCCGTGCTAGAAAGATCCGGGACATTCCCCTCAGGAAAACGGCTGAAGGCAATCCGCAGTGTTTTTGGTGGGTATACCGGACGCAGTGATTCGTCGGCGACTAGCGTCGGCGTTGAACTAAGGCACTAATGCCTTTTCACTGCGAAAAAAAAAAAAAAAAAAAAAAAAGGGCGTGAATGTGAAAATCATCTTCAAAAAAGAGCACAAAGCTATGTCTTAAGCTAAAAAAAAAGTTCACGCAGTACCTATCCTACCCGAAGCCTTATACAATACACCTATTTTTTTGTCTAAGAACCATCCTCGTACATCTACGAATACTAAAATCGAATAATAATAATCATGTAAATCGGTTCACCTGTTATCGAGTTATGCGCTTACCAACACATTTTGCGATTCATTTTTATATAATAGATTAAAAATTGCTGGAACCGGTAAATTAGTCTAATACATACTTTTTTGTAGCTCTGATCCTCACGTTTAGACTTCGCTCTGTTTAAAAAAATATAAAATGAAGCCCCAAATGAGGCCCCATCTGGGTTATAGTACGAAGCTGCACTGCCCTTTCATTTGGCGTCAGACGTTGTTCAGAGGGGAAGTACTACATTGCTGACTGGCAATATATATGGGAACTCTTGTTACAATATAGCTAAGTCGTAATTCAAATTATAGTGGCTCTTATAATGCGCTTTGCCTGCCAGTTCAATTATAAAAAAAAAATATGTATAAGGTCGAATTGAGAAACCGCCTCTGTTTTTCGAAGTCAGTTAAAAATAAATGGCAATGAATCGAGCAAAAATTGACTTAGGATTTGTATTTCTATGTAATTATTTAAATTAGCAAATATCTCCAAATAATCTTAATTAGTAAAACTAAATGAATTAGTTAGGTTTAATAATATATTTAATTTATAAATACAACCTTGAATCTATTTTTATAAATACATAAAACACAGAGATTTCGTTTTAATAAATGCAGTAATTAACAATATCATAAAAAAAACTTAAATATTGCCCAAGAGTAGTTTCAACATGAATTATTTGATTAAAATAGAAACCTTATCCAAATTGCATAACGATTATTACTTAATTTAACAGCACAATGACGATATTTTTAAGTAATACTCGTTATGCAATAAACACAGTACATATCTATTTTTTTTTTTTTTTTTTTTTTTTTTTTTGTAGGTTTAATGATTTAAGCATACATAGGGACAGACAGACGAAAGAGATTTTGTTTTATATTCATATTATGTTATAATGAAGGTTTACTTACATAGTAACTAGTTGTCAACAGCTTTTGTTTAATATTTAATAGATATTTTATTAATTGATACAAATTTTCAAATAATTGTTGGTGTTAGTATTGTTTTTTTTGTTATGTAGACTTATATATTACGTATGATGAGTTTTTCATAACATATTAAACTAGCTGGTCTAAAGCTAACCTATACAACCTGTAACTATATTTCCCTACTCTTTTATTTGTTGGCATAAGAACCATCCTTGTACTTCATAGGATAATTCTAAAAATAATTATCTAATCTGTTTAGTTGTTATCTAATTATGCACTAAGCAACACATTTGGCAATTCATTTTTATATTATCATATATTAAATTAATGTCCAATAAAAAGTAAATAAAGTCATATTTAATTATATTTTGTTACCTGAAAAATTACTATGGCTTCGTTGTGAAACATTTCCTGGGCATAGTCATATAGATAAGTTTCATTTTTTACCGGAATGTAGCCTTTAATTCCAACTGCGGACAAAAGAAGAACTTGAGATAAACATTATATCATAACTACATTATATTATATTTTGACAAATTACTTTTCAACTGGAGAAGGCTTTTTATATTATTTTTTTATGACAGACATCTCTAAAATCACATAAGATCTATAATTTGACTTAAGTTTTTAACTATGAAATTTATCCAACGTCACAATTTAATATTAAAAGTGATTGAAAACAGCTGATTAGTAGCAGTAATTTGTACACATACATATAGACAAACGACATATTGATAATAAATTACCCATATAGAGTTCCTTTTTTGTTAATCCAAGTTTTTCACCAGCCCTTTCCATAAGCAAATTCGTTAAGTCCGTCACCGGAGTATACAAGATGACGTCTGGTGATTTCATACTTTCCAATGGTGTTATGTCCTGTTTGGATACATAAAAAGTTCAACAAAAAAAATTTAAATACATTTACATGGAATATCCTGTTCTATAAGCTTATTTCAGTGTTTAAATCTTAAGAGTATATGTTTACTAGTAAATTAATAATGTAGAAAAATTGTGTGTCTGTATAGAGTAGTATACATCTCTATTGAAACAATTATATTTTATTTCAATAAGGAGGGTTTTTGGAGCCAACTATCTTTTAACATTCTAATACATATGTCATTATATAATTAAGTTACAAAGAATTTCGTAGATATTTCCTATTGATTTATTATATAAGAATCATGATTAGTAACTGCATAAGATAAAATACATATTTTCTATTGATTATAATGTATGGTGCTATGTAGGATAGCAAATAAAAATAAATCTAGTATAATAGGTACTTTCTAATAAGGAAAAATAAATATAGATCACGAACCTACATATCAACTAGTTTATTTTTCCTTATTAAAAAGTATGTCACTAGACTTTTATAGCTATAGATTAAAAAACTAATTTACAGACAATTTAACTTACCGTGTTGTGTATATTCCATCCATCCAAACTATGATATTTTTGAACAGGATTTATTTTATCTTTGAATAAATAGAGTATTATGAAAAATACTACTGGTGATAGTATTTCTATAGGAGTATGGATAAAACGTCTCATACGAACTACTAAGTGCTTCCACATAAGCACCCATAGCATTCCCCTCATTTTGTTAGATTCCACAGTCCACTCAACAAAAACAATCACAAACACTTTTAGTCACAGCTACAATGTTTACGCTTAGCCTCCCATTGTTTATAAAAGGAAGTTAAATACAATGTACTCTCATGACTCAACTATCTAAGTTTCTCTCATCACACACACTTGAAGTTTCAAGCAAAGTTATTTGAAACATCTAAGCTTGTTCATAAACATAAACTAGTTTTTAAAATATAAGGTCAGGAGTGGGTAAAACCCCGGCCCGTGCACAAATCTGAATGCGGACAATGTAAATATAAAATAGGTATTTTTTAATTTCTGACACAACATTAGATTGATCATTGAAGTCTGTTACTGGATTTGTAACTTCCTAATCAATGTCAATGTCAATGATGATATAAGGATTTTTGACACATGAATACAGCTTAAAATCAGAACGGTTTTGTATATTCCTAGTTTTTCAATTACAGAGCATAGTGCGATATTTCGATTTATTTTCAAACTTCAAAGTCGAATTAAAGAAAAACATTTGTTAATTTTCTTTTACTGCACATATTGCACGAGTGAAAACATTACTTAGAACTTTTGAAAGTGTTTGACATATAAATTATACTAGGTGCAGTTGAAACATCCAACCTGGAGCATTGTGCCGCATAATGCGCTATAATGCTATAATTGAAAAACTAGATAGATAGATTTAGTAGCCGGGGGTTGTTAATAGAAACACTTGATCAGAAGGTGAATTGTGTAGTGTATACCTATTTACAATAAAAAATGAGCGATGCCGTTACATGATTCCGCGAGTAGCGCATGCATACGTTGTGCGGGGGGCGTGACCTTTATGATACGAGCCACGTGTGGGTGTTCTATTCGCCGTGCTACTGCGTTTTCCCTATAGTGGTTGAAGACTCGTAGTTTCTTGATGCTTCCGCTTTGTATTAAAAACGTCTTGAAAACGCTCTTTTAAGGGCGAATGTCCAAACGTCTTAATAGTTCTTTTCAGAACTATCTCGTCTATGTTTCACGTAAAAAGCTTCAGAGGTATAAAGGTAAGAGGTAAGTGTTGTGTTATGTGACTACGATACCTACTACGTGTATGTACGTAGGTATGTAGCCACATAGATATTAATCAAAGTAGGCTTGGTATATTTTGTAATTTCTGTTCATGAAAATTCTTATGGAACTGCATTTCATATTCAAAGGACATAATATTTAATTAGACTAGGTACCTACATAAAACACACCCTGATGGTGATATGATAATTTAATAATATGTATATTTAAGGTTGTGTAATATAGTGATGGGGTGAGATTGTTTTCTTTACACTAAAACTATTGTTTTAATAATCTAATTAAACAATAAAATTTAATTTAAGAATCTTTTAATTAAGAATTTAAATAAAGAATCAATCTGTGGCTACTGGCTAAGGAGGACCTATGAAAGCGTCGAAAAAATTGTAAACTCTAAAGAAACATTTTAAATCTTACATAAATGTTGTCAATTATGTTTTGATTTAAACAAATTTGCGTATTTTGACCGGGTTCTCGATTGAAAAAGGCTTTTGGAAAATTTAGGTCTTCACGATACAGGCTCGCCTAGTGTGAAGGCCACTGATATGTGATATGTAATGTATGTTGTTTAAAAAAATATTTTTTAATTTTTTTTTCAATTATTATTTGAAATACCTACAATTTTTATGATATAATATATATAGATAAGTGTAATTGTAAATAAATCGTAGGTATATATATGGTGACATTAAATATTCACTAAAAATTTCTTCATTTAAACATCAATTTAATAATTCTTATATAATAATACACGATTTATTAAATAATTATATTTGTAAGGCATAATATGCTCAATGTAAACATCTATTATGACATTCAACTTCTTATGAAAAATTAAAGACGACCAATTAAAATTTGAACGAAGCGTTTTGAATAGGAAATAAATAGAGTTTTTTATAGCTATTTTTAAGACAGGATTGTTTTGTACTATAGATAACTGAGGGAGGTAAATAAAAGCAATTTTTGTTTTTCATACTGTAATATATTTCATGGAACCCGTAGCGTTTCTTAGCTGATTCATATAAAATGTATACAAATAGATTAATATTTTACTAATAATTCAATATTTTTATAATAATTTCACAGTTCCTATAAATTGTTTAATATTCGTTTATAATTAGCTAAATTCGTTACATCTATGCAATAATATCTTGGGATAGTAAGATTGGCACCACTTTCATTTATCTTAACATTTTATCCGAAAAACACTGCAGTTTTAAGAAATGCTAAAGAACTAATAAAGTTGAGATTCAAATAAAGAGAAGAGTTCGCTGAACTAACAGTAACGAATAAGTATAAACCGCAACTTAGAGTAAAGTCCAGATTGAATCGAAATCGATGAATTATTGAATTTCTTAAAACACTGGTAATATTGAAGGCTGCATGAATACCGTTTTGTTAAATAAAACGTAAATAGTAACAAATAAATAGGTCGGAAGTATATAAAAAATAAATCTTTATAAATACTTAAAACTAATATAACTTCTAAATGAAAGTTTTAATTAAACGATTTTCGACGATGGTCTATTGTTTTTTTTCACATTGGCAAGACAGGCGAATTATAACAGAACCAATGTTTGAATAAGTTAAAATTTTTGTGTGAAAATTTATTGTTAGTACATATTAGGGAAATTATTGTAGCCATAGGCGTTTTTAACTGAAATTTCGTGATTTAATTTTTTACAATAGTGTTAATGGCGTCGAAAATATGGTCGTAAATGTTGTTAAAATGATTTAAATACAGTGCGTCGAACTAACTCTATGTGGGTGACATGCAAACTAAACTATATACAAAATCAGATAAGCTGCTTCGAAAATTATACAAAGTATTAACTGACGCAAAGGTAGTTACTAAAACTAACTAATTAAACTAAAGAAGGCTATAATACAAAAATAAAATACAGTCATATTACAACATAAATTCTATTATAATTCACGTTAGTGGTTATATAAAACAATGATATCTTTTTAGATAAAAAGCGTAAGTAATCCTTATAGAATACTGTGTATGGAATGCGTCAAAATTGTTTTATGAAATTAATAGCAATCTCAGACGGGATTTTTTATAAAGAGACAGATAAAAAAGATGACCAGCATCGACCAGGATAATCTGTCTCTGTTTTTGTTTTTTTTATTTAAACGTCAGTGATATTATAATCATAAAACTCATCTTTAATGTACTTTACACTCCCGTAGCTCTAAAAGCTTACACTTAACACAAAATAAATGTCCTTAAAACTGTATAAACATTATCTAATACAAATTATGATAACATTAAAATTATATGCAAACATAAATAATTTTATGTTGCGGACTAGAATACGTTGAGGATAGAAATCTGGAGGAACTTGACATGTCGATTCTTATTTATGAAAAGCAATTGATTATAATTGTGTACATTCAATTAATTATTTTAAAGTAAAATATTTAAGCTAAAAGCTTAAGTTAAATATTGAGAATTTACATGCGGTAACACCATTTAAGTGTCAATAGTTTTTACACAAAATTTTTAGGTTATCTGCGGTTTCCCGCGTTTTGGTGACGTTATGTGTCAAAATTGGCGCAAATAGTCGAATTTATATGTTTTAATATTGTAAGCTTTAGCGTTTGCCGATAAAATCGATCAGTTGATCCAGCTCCTCCTCCTCGTCCATGAGGCACAAAGACTCCATACAACCCTTGAAGTAGGGCGTGGTAAAACAATTCGATCTGTAAATGAGAAAAAATTGGGTTCTTACAAAATTATTACAACTTTTGACGCAACAGTTTAGTTTAACTATTGCGGTAAGTATTCAAATTTAATATATTTTTTTAATTATTCTTGACTATTTAATTCAAATTATGTATATTTTTTTAAACTCTATAATTCAAATTCAAGTGGGTGCATGGTTAAATTTCGAATATTTTGGATAAGGTTAATAATAAAAACTTAGAACTAAAAAGATTAAGATTAAGGCTTTTACGAATAGTATTTTAAAAGTAAGAGTTATAAATCAATAATAATGGCAGTTAGAATTAAGATTATACAATTTTTATTAATAAATGTAAAAAATTAGAAAACAATTTTGTAAATAAAGCATAAGGCCACGTTCTCACTACGCCTGGCTAGTTTGCCGAATTGATACAAAATTATCGGATCCGGCGTAGTGGTAACACAGCCTAAGATTTACAGCAGTTAGAATAAAGATTATAAAATTTATATAAAAATACCATAAATAGAAATTTATTTCAAAAACAAGCATTTAAGTTACATTTTTAATTATTAAAATAGGTTTTAGTAGACTATCAATTCATGCTATTAATATCATGCGATTAGATTTGCGATAGTAGTGTCAGGCAGCAAGAGTGCAGAAGTGAGCTGAAAAGAGAGAAGAAGATACCCTCGAAAGAAACGCCAAAGAGAAATTTGCATTTATATAACAATATGTCTTGTCGCTTGGAAAAATCTGGAAAGTTCCAGAATCTTCCAGATCCAAATTTCCCGTAAAACAGACTGGTTAAAGGAAGAAATTTTGTCATATAATTGCAAATTACAGTAACCCAAAGCCATCGTTGAGCCCAAATAAAAATCATCGGTACCTAAGCCCTTGGATCCGCCCCATTTAACTGCTTTATATATTTCTTGAATATTTCCAGCTGATCGGTTTCTTGAAGGACTTCCACGCAGCCTTTGAAGTAGTCTGTCTTGAAACAATCTTGCCTGTTCCCCAACAATCAATTACATTAAATTAATTTGTATTTACTGTATAATATTTTAAATATTCATTATCTGTTGCTGAAAAACGCCACATGACAAATAAAGGGGAAATCCAAAAAATGCTAAAACATTCTAGCTAGATAAGATATTATTTAAAACGATCTAATAAAGTTTAAGTTAAAAAAAGGTTGATAAAAAGAAATTTTTCGGACTACCCCCGTATTCGACGAGTGTGTTTAATCTATACCTGCATAGACTATAGAGCTGCGGCTCTCTGAAGAGGTTGTAGCAGTCGTCACAGATGCGGTCCAGTCGCGCGAAGATCGCCGCGTCGAAAACACCTTTGCACTGCAAGTTGAAGAAGGATCGGCGGGCGACGTGGTGCGGGGTGGCGGGCACTGAGGCTGCCAGCGCCAGCGTCAACACAGCCGTGCACACTTGTAGCGAGCTTAGATGCATCTGAAAAAATTAATAGATCGTAATGAATATTTAGGTACAATAACTACACAGCGCCATCTAGCATTAGGTATGAAATAACGGATAAAATATTTAGAACTACTTGGCTAATTATTTCTAAACCTCGTAAAAGTTACCTTTGTCTATAAAAATCACAGAATACTTTGTGATTTAAGTCGGTTTCGTAAAAATTTCCCCATGAAAGTAAGAGGGTTATATTATGCTAGCTATTACTCCCCAATCAGACTGTATTGGAAAGGGTTGATTTCGGAGAAAATGGATAGGTTTTAATTTTTGTTATCTGAATAGGAGCTGACATGTATGCAAGTCATATTACCCTTAATATGACTGTCTTTCGTTAAAAAGGGGGACATATTTTATAGCAACCTTTTTTAATTATATTAATTCCTCGTTAAAGTTTATAGAACACAATCCTTCATTTGCTAATTAAGTTCAGTAATAATTTATATTGAAATGATATCTGGTCATCAGAGAAAGAAACATAATAAACCGCTTTATCGTCATAAAACTCGATTGCGGAAACAACTGTTAATTCCACAATAAAATATTTCGTGAATCACTCTTAATTGCAAGTAGAACTTAAACTCGTTTCTCTTTTCAACCTTATTTAAATACCTACTAAAAGTATATGTACCATTTGTGATAATAAAAATCGAAAGTAGTTGGTATATTTTAGGTTGGGGTACAACTTTGTATTGCAGCCGTTTTGTGAAGTGGTAACATCCAGTGTTTACAACAATAATGTGGAAATAAATAATATCTAATCTATCCATCTTTTTTATTTTGACTTGCATATTTTGGCAATGAAATATACGTGTTATTTAGTTGACTAGAACATAAGCTCCTCTAAGTTTGGAACTTAATAGTATGCGTCCTCAGTCCTTCAAACGATTAATAATATTATACAGACTAAAATGTAATAAACTCATTTCTTGAAATTTATCGGGAGACTTCTGACAATTCAATTACAAAAACAAGGTACATGAAAGAAACTACAAACCAGTACCAAAGATAATTAACTGGATGTCTATAAATAACTTTGAGCGGTTTCAGATCGATTTTATCACAGGTGGTCATAATCGCTCTATCAGTGTTGCAACTTTATTACAAATAATTACTAGCTAAGCTAATCTGTGGTAGGCCTAGCTTTGGCCTACCGCTTTCATGCAAAACAGGCTTTTAACGTTCTCAGTGTTTATTTTATTTGCAAGACTTACGAGACACTGTCGACTTCTTCAAGCTTCTTATAGGGCTATTTTTTATGCTGGTAATATTTAGCGAATTTATAGTCTATGGTAAAAAAATACGAATTAGAATTTAAACTTCAACCATAGAAAGTCTAATGAAAGAACATTTCCATCAGAAATGTTATAATTTATATTATGTTATAAATTAATATTGTATATTACTTGAATAAGGCGTTCGGTTACTTTAGCATTAAATTATAGAGAAGCGTGTAAATACCTAGAACCGATTAGGAACACCGCTCTAGTTAGCCCATTTGTAATAAAGGCATTTCATATCTTATTTAATGGCCTTCTAAATATACCTTTCAACTATTTTAAATTAGCTGTATCAGCTAAAGTATGTCGCTCTTAAATCTTAAATATATGGTTTTATTATTATTTATTATTATTAGACTATGTTTCTATACACTTTTTGTACCTGATGACTAAAGAGTCAACAAAAGTGTTATAGTCTTAAGTTAAGAGGAGTTAGCCGTTGGTAAATGATTATGTGCAGTCAAAATTGGCATTATGTGCAGCCTAGTTGAATAATATTACTTTTAGTGGAGTAATGTATTACAAATTGTGTTACATTTAAAAAATATCGGTAATAATTATACTAAGCGTCCGAAGCCTTTGCTGATTCATACCTCAGTGTACAATATAGCTTATTATACCTCTGTGATCGCGTGAGAAACGATTCTTATAAACGTTCGCAAAACCGAAACTTCTGGATAACTTATCATGCAATACTACATCGACGGCGTATTTGAAAATCGTTTAAAGTCTACCATTTATCAAACTGAAATTTGAATGATAGATAGTGCAAAATCTTAAAGATAGAAATACTTAGATAAATATAAATGATTTGGAGTTAATTAATATTGACTAGTATACGTAGAATAAATATATTGAAAGTCCCAGTAAAACGTTTAAATAATATTTGTTGGGTAAAATTTAATGTTCATAGACGCCAATTATTTTAATGATTTTTGGAAAATTTAAGGGCTGTTAACACATTCGCGCTAATCCGAGGTTTGTGATTGGTAAGGTAAGAAGATGACTTAAAAAGTACTACAGGTTTACTATATAGGTAGACTATATAGGCGATATAGTCGAAAGACTAGACGCGAAAAGAAGAAAAAACATTAACTTCGGAGCTGTCAAACTACGAATGTCTATGAGCGGAGACTTGCCTCCAATTAATTATAGTACAATTTACGTTCAAAAATTGTTACTATGTCGTCATATATTGTTTAATATATTTTTGATTACTGTCCGTCCTTATAAATAAATAAATAAATAGGTAATAAAAGTAGGTAGTGACAGACTGGTCGGCTCCGACAAACTGCTGGGATACTCTCGTTTTTGCACGAAACCATCTCGTTAATAATTACACACCATCAAGCTAATAGAACCAGCCTACATACTTTAATAATTACAGTAAGAAATTAGTTCCTTATACAACATTAGAAAATTCACATAAAGCTCTATGTAAAGGTTCTGCCGCACTTATTATTATTGAATCCAGGTGACCGTAGGGTAAAGTGTTTTAATTACGTGCTTTTAGTCTCTTTTCTTCATTAAGGTAATTATTAATAAGATCGTAATAATATCCGGGATCCTATTAATAAGACTTCGATGTCTGCCCGATATGCTCTATCTAAAGACCCGCGTAGTACTTAAAATATGAACAATCGATATTTTTTGTTGTCGCCCATAGTCGCCACGTATTGGAATATACTTCAGCTTACAAAATTATTCACTGATGTAACAATTTTGAAGTTAACATTTTTAAAGTAATCGTGATTAGGTACAACAAATTTAGAAAAGGTGCTGAATTACTTTCATATAAAACTTCGAACGTTAGGTAACATATCGTACGATAAACTAGAATTGCACTTATTATTTCCCATATAAAAACAGTTAAGACTTATCGTAAGTGCGTGTATCCATTCAATTCTGTGTCATACGATTGTAAATATGGCCAGGAGATTGTGTGAAATTCCTTTAATACGCCGCAAACGAATAGCAAGACGTTACAGGAACATAGTATTTCTTGTTCTCGTGTTTTTAATATCTGTAAAAGTCACTTGGGATAATAAACTTGAAGATTTTATAATGTTTACAAAACATTTGTTGGAATCGAACGTCTTGCGAATGTATGAATGTTCGATGTGGTGTCATACAGGTTTATTTAAATGTTTATGGGTATCGAAGTACGTTTATTATCTATACTCTCAAATTTATATAGGAGTTTAAAAAAGATTACAAGTTTGCTGCTGACCGCGACTTGCTGTTATACTGATTTAAAAGATAGACATAATATGTAGATGTTTTAAAGAACATTTTTTATAGGTACGTATTTTTGGGTAACTTGAACCGTTTACGCAGCGCTTGCTTATAGGAATAAATTTTTCCGTTTTTGCAATATTAATATTTTTTACTGATGCTTCCCTATATAATTTAATCTGTGCATACTTTAAAAACAGATTAAATAACATTGCATAACATTTAAAATAATATAGAACACAATTTCTATTTTAAGATTCGAATGCTATTAAATAAACGAAATACAAATGGTTTTTGAAACTGTTAATCTGTTAACCAATTAAGCACGTGAACCGGAAAACATTAATTGTTCTCAACGCGTTTATGTTGACATAGAAAATCGTAGTTATGGCTGCGATTAAGCATGTTGAAATTTTGCATTATATCTTAAAGGCAATAAGGGTTTTTATTACTCAGGCTTTTGACATATCTGAGCAGGAAATAATTTCAGGAAAATTAAAAAAAGAATACTGCGAGGACTATGGTAATACAAGCGTGGTATTTTTTTAAACTGCCAGTTTTCAGTCATAAATGTCATGGCTTGTCATTTTAATCAATCATATCGTCGAAAATGTTTTTTTTTTGCAGTGCAATTGTAAAATCATAAAATAAAACGTAATATTATACGTATATGTTTTATAGCCTTAACGATATGAAACGTTTTTAACGCATATATAATAGATACGATTAATTATATTATACATCTAAAATTAATTTTGATTCACTCTATTTACACAACAATGCATTGACATGAAACACATACAGACAGAGAAAGGCGACATTGTTTTTTGCAGCGAACATTTCGACTATTTAACAATAGGCATTTACTGCTGCCATGAATCACTTCATACTTTAAAAGTTAGTTATTTTAAGCTACTATAAAACAATAAGGTTTTAAACATACTGCTAACCTACTGTTTGGCAAAGCAATGCTTATTGTATGTTAAACTGCAATGTTTATAATGAAACTATAAAAGCACGCTATTGAGAGACCTTTTAACTATTAAAAACTTCATGCACATTGACGTTAATAAAAAAAACTGTCAAAAATTCCCGCCGAATGTAACTGACATGTCTAGCTTTTTTCTTACGTCAAAATAACAAATGGCTATAGACTTAAAATTTGATTGTTATAAGCGATGTCTGTTATGAATTGTTATAGATATCACTAATTGCAATTATACAACGAGAACAATGATTCATAAGCGTTGATTAACAGTATATTGACGTAGCAATGATACTCGGTTTGTCCTCAGTTCAATTGCTTATCGTCGTCATCAAAACTGTACGTCTTGTATATCTTTATGTAACAATTTCATTCGTATCAATTATAAACGAACAAATTAGAGCAATGTGAAGTAATAGTAGGTTTATCGTACATATACAATCATATCTATTGAATGATTCATGCCTTTACATTGAACCCGAAATCAAATTTAAGAACGACACATTTTCCTTTGACAGTTTGAACCTGTAACTCAAAATGAGATAACTCTAATTTGAATTCAGTGTTTGGCCGTTATTGAGCTTAGTATACTGTAGATATGAGCTTCAAGAAAAGGATCATGGGTGATGTTGGAATTCTACTGACAAAAACCCTAGTGTGTTCCTTCTTTCGTTTAGTATGTAATACTGGCTGACCCGTACCCACTTCTTTTCACGTTTGTTCACGTTTTTTATATAGCCTATGACACTCAGCAATAATGTGGCTTTCTATTGGTGAAAGAATTTTTGAAATCGGTTCAGTAGATTCCGAGATTACCCCTTACTATTTAACAAACACACAAACTTTACTTCTTTATATGTAATATTAGTATAGATTATACGAATGGTTCAAAGCTTGGAGACGAGTATCGAGATATTTCTGTGTCATATTTGTTGTTCAAGTAACGTTAAAGATTCCAGATATTAAGATGATTTTATACACGTTTTACACATTCAATCTTCACCATGTGATTGACTACAAATTAGTTACGCGAAAGGCGACTTATAAATATTTATTTACGCACATACCGATGATATGTGCAGAGGAAGAGTCTACAAGTGTGTGGTAAGAGTACTTGGTTCTGACTTCTGACGTAACCTCTAGCTTCGGTTAACATTTAGTTTAGGGGACATAAGCGAATAGCCTTTGAACATCTATATAGCACATGTATAAGTGATTACAATGGCCATTATCTCACCTATAAACGTCAAATTAAAAAAAAAGTCAGCCACTTTTTCTATTTTAATCGCTATTATTCCATAGACAACATGAAACATAAATGTTGTCTATAGAATATGCTTCTAGGGATACTGACTTGACATAATATCAACACTCGCAAAATTGTCTATGGCTTACGTAATCTTTTTCGTATTACACACCTACTATTCGCAATTTACATGCAAAATGATTGACAATCAATAGAATGATCAACGTGCGTGGCTCCAGCTCCCAAGCCGGTGGCGTGATGACCATTCACCAATGAACATCAATTAGACACGTGTGAATCTAGGTCACATCGGAATTACGCTGAAAGTACGTCACAGAACTTTAAGAAATTCCAATTGCATAAACACACACGCTCGCCTCGAAATTCCTGCAACTTTTATTACGTATTGCGCAGAATTTACACATTAAAAATGCATTAGAGCCGTGCTAGTTTGTTTTAAGTTTATCCTTTAATCTTTAAATTATATCTATTTCAAATTAACGATTTAATTTGAAAAATATTTTATCTGTTATTATTTAATTGCTTTCTGTATAATCCACACCTATTCGATATTCAAAATTCATAATTAATTCGACAAAAACGTCAAAAAGTAAACGTCAAATTTGACACGGTGTTTTTTTTATAAAAATAGTTGCCAGTTTTATAATTCTATGTAAGAATTTAATGTGTATAGAATGGCCGGCGTTTAAATCTATGCTTGAAGCGTCGCCAAGAAGCCGTTGTCCTAGTACCGTGCGCGCCCCGCAGTCTGCCCGCGCACGCACACACGCACGCATTTACGCAATGCAATGTCGCTTTTTACATTGCGATTTTCCTTATCAAGAAACATTGACCACGGCTTTGCTTGTAATACTTAAGCTTCGGAGTATGGTTCATTATAAAATCTTTAAATCATTTACTTCGTATAATAATACATAATGTTTTTGCTTGCCGACAGGTATAAAAAATATACAACATCAATAATTATCTTACATCTGTAAGAGTGTAGGTAAATAAAGAATCCTCAAAAATCTCAAGGAACTTATCTCATAAAAAAATCCAAACGCGTTTAAAGCTTCGTATTATGCGCTATATCCGTGCTGAATTAATAAATTGTAATACAACATTATCATAGTAAACACGTATTGAAATGCACCACTATAAATCTCATAGATTTATTAAATTACCTTAGTACGTACAGTGATTTTTCATAGCGTTATAAGCAGGTGTTTATTTCGAAAGCGACCATAGCATGCCTTTGAGTCCGTGATGGGCATAGAGAATAGACGAATGACGTTTCGTTTTGAATTTTGCATCAATGCAGCATGCATATGACTCAGCGCTGCCGCTTGCTATTTGGAACGTAAAATTATAGTATTGTCTTAAACGAATTCTAAATTGAATCAAGTTAGTTTACTTGAAGTTTTAAAGACTACTAAGTCTATAATCTATATTCTATACGATACTTAAGATATTTGACCTTAAAGGAATAAAAAATGTACATTTAGAGTGTAAATATTCGTTGCAATATGAATAATATATTATACAGATTGGTCTATAACACTTTCTAAATAACATTTTTTTTAAATTCCACTCTTAGTTTCAGAGAACATTGCCTTTAAAGTTCAAACGAAGTCTTCTTTATATCTACCATTGTATGGTAGATAAGAACAGATATTAAGGGCGGCAAAAATGTTTAATACTAGCCAGTATCTAGAATTACAGGTGGTAAAACGTTACCTGGACAAGTATTAGAAAATTGTCGTCAACTTGTTTGGCAGGAAAGCGTCGAACAGTCTAGATTATGCGTTTAGCATAACACGGAGCGTGATCATTGCGACAGAAGCCGACTGGTATGTTTGTATATTAATTGTACGAGCAATCTTAATTATCGTCTTGGCAACATTTATACGTGTAGCCGATATAATTTATTTTTAATAGACTAAATAGATGTATAGTCTGTGGAAATCCGAGGTGGAAAGATACAATGGAGGTCCAGTCTATAAGACCGACGTTATTTACGGGTATTTTTCGTGATAAACTTAGGATACGCAATTTTATATGAACATTCAAATAACTATAATCAACGGTCAGTAAAATATAGAGACTATTTTTGCAATCTTCATTTTTAAATATAGAACAAAATTACCGCTTCTCTCGCTGTCTACATTGACAGCTTGCTCTTATTAGCGCGCTGTCAATTTATTTTAGCGCACATTAATTCATCAGACTGGCTCGACTGTGTGGTCTTATTCCGAAGCCCACCCTGAAAGCTCGGAAAAAAAGAAGAAGAAATGACAGCTACGGTCACACTGACAATCGCGAATAACAGAGTAAAAAATTAAAAGAAAAAAAAAGAAATGCATAATCGCCAGTTGTCTATGGCCATTATAGGAACCAAATCTATTCAGATTAAGGTTTAGAATCGTTTGAGATATAAATCGATAGGTGTAAGTTTATGTTGGACGGTTAAAATAACCAGACAGACTGGTTTAGTGCCGTTGAACCGCACAGGTGGTTGGATAACAAGATAAATTTAATTCAGTTTAATAATAGAGTCCTTACCGACTAACGACTGACGTGATGAGCGACTTATCATGAAAATGAGAGTCCGCCGCGTCTCGGTTTATTTGTCTCGTATATATTTTAGACATAACAACATACTTTTGCTTATAACAAATTAAACAATTAACTTGGATCAAAAACTCTTCAGTGGTTTTTGTTTTGTTTGAAACAGTAATAATTTACGAGTGTTTAATAATTTTCTCATAAAAAATAAAGCACATAAAGAAAAAACAAAAAAAAAGGAGTCAAAATAATCTACAGTTATAAATTATCTGTGCTCCAGACATTTGTAAAAAGAATTAATTTTATGGTAAATGGCTGTCGAAAACAAAATAAAATCCACATATTATCTTACTTAATTATGTAATCTGTGTTTAAGTCAAATTATTAATTTACATATTGTGTGGTTTACGACTTATGTAATATTATGATATAAATATGCAAAAATATATCTAAAGGCACATCAATGAATAATTTTTACAAGGTTAGACAAACAGATAATTTAATTGTTTAAATTGTTGATGCATTACATTTGTTTATAATGTTGCTAATACTACATATATTTCATTAAGTAGGTACATGAAGCGAATATATTTATATAGTCAATCTAGTCTCCAATTCAAATCTCGATTTAGAATTACAGTGAGGTAATGTTTTAACAGCTAATTTATAAGATTTGAGCTCTATAAAGCAGGAAGGAATATCCTAAATAAGGAAGGCGTGTAATATGTGTATTCGTTATCTAGCGATCTAAGATACGTCAAAGCATTTTTTATCATTTACTATCGAGATCTATTCTCTGCAGTACGATGGAACATAGTACACTATGTTCCATCGTATTGCATCTTCATTATATCATCATTATATCTGAATTTTACCAACAAAAGCTACAGCTTTTGTTGGTATAATATGCTGCAACTTGAATAGTTCGCGGACGAGTGTTTCAAGGTGCCCGTGACTCCAGAACACAGGTGGTTTTGATCATCTCACCTAAGTCCTAACCCATAGTTCTCCCCCAGCAAAAAAGGGCTAGATTGGTATCCTACGAGGATTTCCTACTAAAAGACCTTTGAAAGATTGTATATATGACTTAATGACGGAGATGAAACCTGTTTAATGTCACTGACCCAAATGAGCACCGAAGACCTTGGTTTACCTACGTGATGCTAATGTGCTAAATAATAATACATTATGTAATAGTTACACGAGTTTACGTTAGATAACTTTTTGTCTGGATATCATATTTCATGAAAGCAAGGGTCAATGACTTTGACAGCAAACGAGGCGTATGCGTATTATTAATATCGTAGTAGTACTTGCCAATTTTTTAACTATAGTATAAAGTTCTTGAATGTCGTATAATATAATGGTATTTGTTAGATTAATCTTTTTGCGTTGAGCTTGATACCTTTATTTGATGATTGATAAAATATGTAATATAGTCTATGACACACACTAATAGAGAATATTATGACTTTTATACTCATATTTTATTATTCTATATTCAAATTCTATCCAGAGATTATTGCCCCTTGAACGTCATTAACTGTCAAACTTTATAATACAAATAAGTGACGATAAAGTTATAGAAGACTAGCGGTTGCTCGCCACTTCGTCCCCTTCGGATTCATTTCTATTATGTTACAGTCAGTCAATCTAAGAAGATAGACATATACCATCGCGAATTTTTTTTTAGATCATTTAAAGAGGAATAATTCTTTCATGCACATATTTTTGTATCTGGAACCGTTTTCGCAGCGCATTCAAAGGAAGTCCTCAAAGATGAATAATTTTCCCCGTTTTTTCCTTATTTTTCGTTATATCTTCGCTCCTATTAGTCGCAGCGTGATGCTATTTAACCCAAAGCCTTTCTCGATAAATTGTCAATTCAATAAAAAAAGAATTTGCAATTTGAACCAGAGATTAGCGCGTTCAAACAAACAAACAAACAAACAAACTTTTCAGCTTTATATATTAGTATAGATTGTATATTATTTAATAAGTGAGTGACCAACGATTATAAAGTCTAGTTTTGAGTTTGTATCGTCTGGAAAATTAATGTGTCATCGCAGTCTGGGGCAAAATTAACTTTTTTATTTATCGTCAAATGAGCCCTGAGACTTGAGAGTTCTTTGAGTTTCCATCGCTGGCAACACTCCAAATACATGCAGGATCTAATTTATTTTCCCATTCACGCACGCTGTAATCCATTTGTAATGAATATTATTATATTGTATACTATATAAAATATGAAGCTGTGAATAACTATTTAACCAATGAACGGCTATATATTTGTAAGTGCTACAGACATTTTTTGACCCAAAAAATATTTAAGAAAAACAAGAACGTTGCATAGTTATAATTACTTTGCATAAATAATGCCATGTTTAAATTATTAATTAGATTTAAAATTAAACAAATAATCAAGTTAGAAACGCAAAGGTAAGTACGTAAAAAGCCTTAAAAATCAAACATTTGATGTCTATGGTAAAATTTATTCGAAATATGAATTATTCATTGGTTGAAATAACTTTGTCGGCGGTTATAACAGGCATTTTTCTAGGAAGTTGCAGTTAGAAAGAAGTCTGTCTCGCAACGAGCGTGGGTAAACAGAATCACCTTCGTGTGAGATCCGATGCCGTGTTGTACTTCAATTATGTAATTTATTACGCAATTTTCCCACTTATTTTACGTTGTTAAAATGGCGCCAACTCTGACAGCTGGGATATAGGCTATTAAAACTTTTTGCAAAGTTAATAAAAAAAATTATAACGTTTTAAAACATCTGTGGTTTGATGATGAAGTATAATGATTAATGTTTGAATAACTACATTATATACTAGCTTCGTTAAAATAAAAGTAAACCAAGTGACAGTCTATAAATAAAATTGTATCATTAGCTGCAGTTGCCAGTATGAAAAATGATAATTCGCCGCCTTTGATATGCCGAGTGTAATGCATTTGCGGTAAATGTAAATAGATTAAGGAGAAAAGGAGTATAAATATAAGGTTTAAATATAGGTGCATTTGTGGGCCTCGAGACGGGCGGGTCGTCGCTCAGCCTCGAGGTTGACTTGCGACCGCATACACATGGCAACACAGATGCTTTTTGAATTTAGAATTTATTATATTCGTTTTAAAAACAGAATTTTAAGGGGACTTCTGAACCAAATCTATTCTAATTGAGTTTGTTAATTTATATATATTATATTTCGAAATTCTGAACTTTTTTTGTAATTTACAGCTCGATATAAATTTTACCCAAGTGAAATCGTTGTCTACAACCGCGCAAATATAAAATTAAACAAGTTTACTTCGACTGACTAGGTTGTTCAATATTTACTTAGGTTAATTTACAAGATTAAAAATCCTGTTCTTATCTCAATGCAGTATTGTACGTATACTCATTCTGTTTAAATAGTGAGTAATACGTGTGTTTTATTTGTCATATGATTTTTATCATATTGTATCTTCAGCTAGCTGAAGCAAAATAAAGCATAATATACAATTGCTTACACGTACAGATACAGATAAAAAAAAATTAATGATATTTTTTAATGGCCAGTTAGATTTTTAGCGCAAATGGACTAAATTAAAAGTGCTTTTAAATTTAGAATACCTAAACGATTTATTAGAATAAATGTTTTGTAATACCATTGCTATATAATGGGCATGTTTGACTTTGACATTGAAAGGGTTTTTTTAATGACGTGACATTTTCCGCCAGCGTCAAGAAAAAAAATCGATTTTTTACGTACTTAACGTAATTAATACGAGTTAAAATATTGATATAGTTGAATTGAATAACGGAAGATGTGACCGTGGTCGCTGGGTGTACCCGTGAAGGTTAATTGCGGCTTAAATATATAAATATATGCAATTATTACCGTTAGTATAAAATGTTCTGCGTCTGCAAAACTTATAAATACTCTTATTAACATACAATAAGAAATATACACATAATTAATATAGTATAATCTTGTTTAGTCTGGCTTTAAAACACTTAAGTTTTATTTAAAAAAAAGTGGTCATTGTCAATGTCATGTTTATACCTTTAATATTAAAGCTTGTTGATAGATTGACTCTCTTTTAATGGATTGGATGAATTTATCTGTAAGATAAAAAAGTAAGTAGGCACACAAAATGTTAAGATATATACCTTAAAAAAGTTATTATACAAAAGTTATTCAATTAAAATCTTATTAATAATATAGCAAATATCAGTAAAGCACAGATATAATAATTTAAACCTCTATACATAGATACGTCATCTATTATATTCTTATTAAAATTCGCGGGAAAACATTCAACAGAGTATATATAAAAATTCATAGCAGGTACACGGCCCTATTGCGATTCATATATAACACTTTCTCAGCGATTCATTTGTCTCGTCTGTCTGTATGTTGTGAAACGCATACCAGAACAAATTGAACCGCCATCTCGACAACGAAGTGCATGAATCAAATACAATTGAAATGTTTATTGTTGTAATGGAAGCTATGTTTTCTATAGGATTTATCTTTATTGTTGGTAGAATAATGGTAGTATTATTTATTTGTATTTTTCGGTGAGCTATATTAACTTAAATTAAAAACCTAATGAATAAAATAGCTGCTTGTTTCGCGCGCAAAAAAATGGAATCCTTTTTTCATAGATAATAAATAAGTTTTGACATTTTAATTTTTTTTTACAAAATAGGGATCATGATACGTGCCTAAAGATTTTTTTAAATATTATTAATACCGTGTTACAAACTATTTCAATGGATATTTTTATTTACTACATGAAAATACATAGTAAAAATGTTAACTGTTTAAATTTTTGTTTAGAACCGCATATTTTATAAAATCATTCAAAGGTTTTTCTATGACGTGACTAAGAATAACTTTAACTCAAAGTAGGCCATTCATGAAAAAATATAGGCTATCAAATTAGGGCAATTCCGAAGATATACTCTCCCAAGGGCTGTAAGAAGACCGCGGCCTACGCTTAAAATATTCACATACAAGTTTATACCGTGACCTTGTCATCATATAAACATATTAGATATCATCCTATAGAATTTTTCAATTACGAATATAGTGTCTTTGATATGTGTTTTGGATATTTAAAGATTATATCTAGGCGAATAGATTTTTAAATATCTTAAAACTCGAATAGTAATGAAACTCATGCAATCGTTTGCCTATTCTTAAAAATATGTGTACATTTTCGTTGCGTAAAATATTGTATAAGTTTAAATATTCTTTATCTTACCAAATCAATAATTTTTCACTTCGACTGCCACAATAAAATTACATTCAAATATTTACATTGGCCGTGCAAAATGCAGTTACGCGAATTGCTTTCAGCAAATGCGTATAATGGCTGATTGTAATCGAAGATGACGTATTCAGGTCATAGATATTTAATATACTCGCAGTCAGATCGCACAGCAGATCGTTTCACATGACTTATAGCCGTGGGACGACGGGATATGCGCTTGTATGTTATATAGAATTCACTGGAAAGGGTTTACATACTATTTTGAATAAATATAAATAAGTTAAAAAAACTATTATTCGGTTAATGAATACTTACATCGATAGCTAATTTTAATAATTAAATTTGACATTACATAATTATTGACATAACTTTTTATAATGTATAATTGCAATAATGTAGTTTGATATTAAATATCTAATAATGTTGTATCCAGAATTATGATTGTGTGGAGATTGTTGCTTACTAATGTATTAGTTGTTTTAGCAATAAATGATGATTATTATTATTATTATATGATTTAAAAAAAACTTCTAAGTATGTGTTTGCTTTTCGTTGGTAGTTAAAACACTTTTTAATGAATATATTGGAAGATATATTTCCTATATATTATGCATACTAACTACATTTATAGTACAAAGGTATTTATAATCGGTAGTTTAGTTACTAAAAAGATAATCTTAAAAGAAAACAAAAATGAATAAATTGTATCTAAATCCATACTAATATTATAAATGTGAAAGTAACTCTGTCTGTCTGTCTTTGGTACACAGATGGTCTAGAGCCTGAGAAAGAACATAGGCTACTTTTTAAATGGAAAAAGGGTTAAAAGGGGGGGAAGGGTTAAAGTTTATATGAAAGCAGCTAGTTTTACATATTTTGAGTTATCTCTTAAGTAACCTTAAGTCCTTATGTGGAATCTTAGCGTGACTTCTCAGTCACTCATCGTGGCTGTTCACTTAAAATTTTTACTAAATAATCCTAGTAGCTTGAGCAATACATAAAATTACATTCGTTTTATCAATTTATCAATTTGAAATCAAATAAATTTATTTACGCGATTGTAATGTAATATGATAACTATCAAGATACGGGCATTAGAAGTAGATAAACTTTCCTAACATTCAGTTATAGATAGAGAAATTTAGACATGCTATTTGGGTTTGTTTTAGTGTAGAATGTTTAGATACATC
>JADANM010005443.1:1266367-1278266 GCA_026213755.1 Eurema hecabe
TGTTCTGATGCTACTTAGCGATCTTTTCTTATTAACGTATGTCAAATGTAATGTTTCTATTTATGCTAATATTCTAATTCTGTCAGAAATAAAAAATGGACCACAGTAGCTATACAAGACTCTCATGCGGTATTTCCGATAAATTACGTCTTGGGGTGCTTCAAGAAGAGAGCGTACATCTTTTTAAAAGGTCGGCAACCCACTCCAGAGCTGTCAAGCTCTGCGAGTGTTGATGGGCGGCGATGACCACTTACCATCAGGTGGCTCGCCTGCTCGTTTGACCCTATGTTATAAAAAAAAATAAACGAGAGAATTGGCTATATGTTAAGTATTTTTTTGAGATAATTACATAGCAGACTCCTTGGGTTAGAGGTCATAGTTTTGAGAGTTACCAACAACTATTACATATAGACGGAATGTAAGTAGGTATATAAATATATTTAATTTAAAGATAAAGTATTAAAAACGAATGGTTACTTAACATTAGTAAATTATATCTAGCCTGGCAACTATAAAAACAAAAGTTGTTTTATTAAAAGGTTTAATATAAAGGCATATTGCTGCTATGGAACTTTCTAGACAGTTTTCAGTACCTAAGTCTTTAAATTAATAAAACAGATAATCGCAATATTATTTAATAGCTCTACCAATGTAGTAGTACATTGGTAGAGCTATTAAATAATATCAAATTTCGTCCATCCTAAATTGCTGTTTAAAATTGTACTTTAAAACAAACATTTATATATCACATTAAAATATTTTGTTAAAAATTTTCAAATATCAGAGAACCGTTAACCGTAGCTTTAACTTAATATTTTTGAATAAATCTTTCTAATTTTGCCTTCATCATGCACATAGCCTTAAAAACGAGATTTTTTTATATCAGTCGCTACATTCACCTGTGATCTATTGGCCAACACAAAACGCTGATGCAATAATAATATTAACTTTTATTTTCCCTAGCGCTGCAAATATTTTCTTTATGTGCAATGTAATGTCATACATAGACTGACTTATAAATAGAACTGCATTACAATATTATGACGATATACAGTGATTATCAGAAACAGAGCCCTTCAAAATCTTGCAACATATATTGAAATATGCTAGCTTTAATTTTGTTAATGCAAGAACCTATCAAAATAAAAAAAATATATATTGATGGTAAAAAATGATAATTTTAGTGTTTAAGTGCAGCCATTCAAAACTTAAGGAAAAACCATAATTTATTTTCTATTTTGATTTGTGACGTTTTGAAATTTATCTTATCTGTTGTGGTTATTGAAAATTGATCCAACATGTCATTTGTGTGACTTGAAAATACTTATTTTATCGACTGCAAGATAAGTTAAAGACATATTTACGAAATAAACTTAGATATAAAGCCTTAAACAGATAAATGAAAGCGGCTATTGTTTCCAAACGTCAAAGGTAATTATTGTAATCTTTGCAACATATGATATTTATGTCAAAAATGGCGCCATAATTTACGTTACAGATAAAAAAAAAGATAAAACAGCACAGATAATATTTGTTGCATCTGTCAGCAAGATTGATTGTGGACAGAAAAAACGTGGGAATGTGTGAGGTGCGCGACAGTTTACATGCATTTTTGCCGAGGACGGCGAACGATACAAATGTCGCTCGATTTAATAAAACTAATTTAAACTGAATGAACTAACGGTTTCGTTTAAAATATAATGTAAGAGACACTCACTGTTGAATCCAGGTAGTCGTGTCGTGATCACAATATAACCAAGTTGCACAGTCACTCGCGTGCGTTCAGTGCTACGCTCATTGGTAGTTTGAGTCGGCTGGTCGTTTGTATAAGAATATATGGGGCGACAAGTATCATGGGTCGGTCCGGCCGCGCCTGCTCTACGTCATCGCGATTTTTTAACCTGTGGCCGCGTTACCGATTCGTCACGAAACGGGGGTGTCGATTTTAGCCGACTTTAAAAAAAGTTTGTCGGCTGCGTGCGATTGTAATGTATGGATTTAATTGTTTTGTATTTATGTTTTTAATTAATTTGGTTGTTTGATTTGTGTGGGTATGTAACATGTTTGTTAATTTTATTTTTAATTTTATAAAGTCTATTTATATGATAGCTAGCATTAGGGTACTATAAAATATACTCAGAAATATTAATTAATACCATCTGTGTCCCCTACGTGCGACTCTTTCTATATTTTTGGGCTAATAGTTTTTTAATTATACCGAGTAAAATTAAAAATTAATTATTATATAAATTTATTATTATTATTATTATATACAACAACACAAGATGACCTCCTTATTAGTAAAGATTTGGCGCCAAAAGCAAAATACGTCTACAAACTGACAGTTCACGGTAGTTCCACAACTCGCCGCATTGAGCGCTGCCATCGCTTGAAAGAACGTTCTTAACACCCACTTCAGACATAATAAATACTTATAAAAACATTCTAAAGGTTAATGAAAAGATTAACTTTAGGAAAATAAATTATAGAGATATTTTGCTGTTAGTTATTTAGGATTAAATCGGGTCTGGTATTTAATAGGCAACAGATTCTATATTAATATTTTTTTTATAAGTGTTTATGGGTAGAAAATATATTTGAGTCTATGGAAGTACAGACTATATTAATATTTACTTTATTTATTTTTACTAGTCAACAAATAGGTATAATTAAATGGAAATATAATCGTCTACTTTTTATCGTGCTCTACGATAGAGTCAATATTTAATGTTTACTTATAATTAATTAATCACTTTTTCTACATTAAAAATATACTATTAGCGTTTGAAAAATATAAAAAGATACTTAAGTATTATAAAAATATTACGTATATTATTTTGTTGTGATAGGTATAGTAACCGTCAATTTCCTTTAGCGGTGAACGAAACCTGCGCAGAAGTCAATATATATATAAAAATAAGGTATCGAGGGGAAGGGAGGTGCGCGGGGCGCGTGGTCGTCGGGTGCGCGAGCGTTGATTGGTTGTCCCAGTCGTGTTGTCTTGCTCGCACCAATTCGTCAATTACGAGCGCGATTCTACCGATGCGCAGCTATTCTCGTCCGGCGCTATACCTAGTTGTCCAAAAATTGTATCCTTCAAGCAGAGATTTCCACAACTACTAAGACGGCATCAGGTCACTTACTTAAAATTACACAAAACAAATTCAATTATGGAATTTAACAACGTCACTGCAGATAATATAAGTGAGATATCTGAGTGGTGACAATTGTTATGTGTGACGTCACGTGGCGCTTATGACGGGTTATAATAAAAGGAAACATACTGTCGAATATAATTGATATCCTCTGTTTTGTGTAAAGCGTGTTTTTTTATCTGAAGTTGTTTTCCATAAAAGTATATGTACTCTATAAACTGAAATTGTGTCAAGTGCGCATTATAATGCGTCCAGCCGTGGATAAGAATAGGTTGAGATGATGATAATGATGAATCTGAGGCGTGTGATGCTTAATTGGATCCTTTAGTATCTATACCAAAGTCAAAGTCAAAAGTATCTTTATTCAACTAGCCTACATATAACAACACTTTTGAATCGTCATAGTATTACAAAACATTTACCAGTATATACAACGTGTAACAGAAATGCGTGGTAATATTTAAGGATCGCAAAGAATACCTAATTTTAAATGAATGTATAAAAAATTCATTTCATTTGAACTATTTATCAAGATATAGATTTTTTATTTCTATTGACTAGCATATCGATATTTAAATTTATCGACGCTACGACATCACTTTAGAGCTATCAGCTGTTACGTGTTAATGACCACATGAAAAAGTTACTGCTGTCTCTGTCATTAGAATTCGAAAAGTGATGTAACACTTTTGTTTTGATTTTCATATTATCGTTTTTATTGATGAATTAATGAAATAAAAAATCTCAAATATGTTTATTTTAATGCGGGGACTTGTATATAGACTATCTATGAGCATCTGAACATCACGCAAAAATATTACCACACATTTCTGTTACACGTTGTATAGTGTATCCATGTATGCTGTTGTCACTTAATGACAATCTGTCGGTCAAAAAACAGGAATTTATTTTTATTACTATCTACTAAAAAAATACAAGTACTCTGTTACTAATGTAATAATCTAACGACATTTTAACACGTTTTCGCAGTGCTTTTACAACCTATAGGTAAATTTCGTTTAAATTTATATGTGTATATATTTTAAAATTAACCAGACTATTTATCTAGTCTTATGTTTATATAATTATTGTTCTTTTGTATACATTTAATAGGTTACCTAGAACGAAGAACTATGACTAACTATCTATACATAAGGCCTTAGTTTACGCTAAGCTACTTCTATAAAATAAATATTAATAAAACCATAAAGTTTCTGCTATATTTTGCCTAAAATTAGGTGACAAATAATTATCATATTATGCGCAAAATCTACATATGTACGTGTGACTTCCTTTTATGAGTAATACCTCATTAAACTTCATATAGTAGTGTTATTTGAGGTAATGTTAGTTATTTATTCACAAACTATATTTAAACACCCACTGCTGCTACGTCATGAGGTTTAAATACGTAATTTTCCTTATTATAGTATAACTGATTCATAAATTTATAAGGATATTCTAAATAAAAATAGCCATGTGGTTTAAACCACGTTATTGTTTTTTTTTATGTTTCATTAAGTGTGAACTTTAAAAGTAGGAACTTTTTGACGGGGGGAAATCCTCTTACGGATACCGCGTCCTCCCCGGGGGAGAAGGAAGCGGTTATGTCGGACTCGCCAGAAGGGCCCTACCGACTAAAACCCACCGGTGTAAAAGTAGGCTTGCTTTAAGTAGGATTGAGGATAAGGTATATGTCGAATCTACGACAGGTAAAAAGCGCGTACATCTCAATATATATAACTTGTATTTAAATGTATATCAGTATGACTACATTTCCCATACAATTTTATAAATCCATACTAATATTATAAATGCGAAAGTAACTCTGTCTGTCTGTCTTTCCTTCACGCAAAAAATAATGAACCGATTAGAACAAAATTTGGTACACAGATAGTCTAGAGCCTGGGGAAAGACATTTTTTCTTCAAATCATCCCACAAGAGGTTGCGCGAGGGGTTAAAACTTTTTATAATTTTACGCTTTCACGGCCAAACCGCTGAACCGATTGTAATCTAATTTGGTACACAGATGGTGTAGAGTCTGAGATAAAACATAGGCTACTTTTTAATTGGAAAAATGGGTTATAAGAGGGGAAGGGGGGTCATAGTTGTCCACGCGGACGGAGTGGCGGGCAACAGCTGGTTGGTTATATTTGTTTCATAATCTATTGTAGCAAATATAGAATAACATCGGGCATTTCCGACTCTTATAACTAATAATAAAATTGGATCACTAGGTTTGGAAAGAGATTTGGTTGTTTTTCAGTTCTTCTACTTCTTACACGAACCGTAAAGATATCTCTGACGATATCAATATTTGCCATTTTTGTAGTACCATTTCAATGCGATTTAGACCAATTTGAACTTCGCTTATATAGGCTTACTTGTATAGGCGACTCTGATCATTTCTCGATAATTCGTTAGATTTTAGTGAAACCGTTATATAACTTAAAAGCTTCTTGCCATCCTTTAAGCCCTAAGGGATAGAAAACACTTATTAAACACATGAAACTATTACATCAATATTTCTTACAGATCGCTTATCGAGACGACACTACTCATCTTATATTACAGGAACAGCACAGTTTTCATTTAGAAGGTTAAATTAATATCGCTGAACGTTATCTAGCTTTGCCATTAATCATAGTTTATCCTTAAATTCGCGTACGGGAAATACACATGAAATAATTGTTAAATAATTATTTCCTAGTATATTTGAGCGTCAGTCAGGCAGTTCTAAAGACAGTGATTTGTGATTTGATTAATTATATGGGACCACATCCTTGAGTGACGTTGACATGATGACGTTTAAAAGAGATACATTTTTTCTAGTATAAAGATAAATAGGTGGACACAAATAGGAACAACACGGTAGGCTTAAATAGAAATTGCGTAAGGGATGCCATTGTAATCTTTGGTACTTATACAGTGTGCTACAAAATATGTATCCGATCCTGAAGGGTAATATACTCTATATATCTTTTTTTTAATTAAAATATATATAATTATAATAGGTTGCCTGGTAGGAAGAACTATCTATCTATAATATATATCCATATCCTTAGTGTACGCTAAGCTAGTTCTATAAAATAAATATTAATAATATCATCATATTATTTACAAAAAGTATCTAAAACCCTGTTCGAATAAAATAATAAAAAAAATCTATATCTAAAAATCACAATGCAATAAAGTCGTAAAGATTATGTTTGTAGTGATAAATTATACATAAATTCAAGGAAATTCACAAATTCTGGCATCCCGCGTACGGTTCGTAGACCTTAAAGACCCTGTGCTAAAAGACCACGCGAGCAAGCGAGACGGTGTTGCCATGTAAATTTTGCAATTTTGCTTAGTTTTTTTTTCAAAAAAAAAAATATTGTTATTTTTTCACAACGATAGCAAAATGAGGTCCTCCTAGCGGTGTATAGTAAGAGGCTTTCCGATCCGACACTTGTTTTGTTACATACTGTATTTAAATTTAATGCTATAAAGATGATAAGAATAAAGTAGACTATAGACCCCGACATTTTTAACGGGCATTAATAACCATTGGAGTATTTAAATCAGAAAGGCAGCCCCAAACACCACGAGACATGGCTGAATAACGGTTGGGCCGATTTAGTTGAAATTTTGTATGTAGATACATGATATCCTGGATTAAAACATAGGATACTTTTTATCCCGGTATTGCCCCGGAAACAGGAACTACGCGGGTAAAACCGCGGGAAGCGACTAGTAGAATATAAAAGGTCTATTCGCTACAACTTGCACTACTATTTACGACTATTTTTTTATCTGTTGTTCTACTATGTACATGTCCAATGATTTTTGTGTCTTCACCAGGTTGCATGAGATAAGTCTTGAGTTTAAGGCCTTTTTTATTCAATGATAAATTTGTTTGGAATTTCCTAAAAATATCAAATATTAATTTTAAGAGGCAAGGAGTTCTATGTATTGATTAATTTAAAAGAAAAATGTAAATTTGGTTATTTACACATAAATTGACAGTTTTTAAATTTTTTCTAGATTTTCGGTACGACCTTGCTTCATTCCAATTTTCGTGCTACTAGATAACGCAGTTTTAATTTTTTTTGCTCTACAACCGAACGTGTGTAGAATCACTAACGTTAATATGGCTATGATTAGTCAGTAACGTCAAAACATACATTCTATTTAAATTATTCCTTTATATATTAGATAGATGTAATTTGCTATTTATCTTTCTTTAGCAAACGATCAGGAGAGCCACCTGATCGTCGCCCATCAAAACTCGCAGAGCTTGACAGCTCTAGAGTGGGTTGCCAGCCTTTTAAAAAGATGTACGCTCTCTTCTTGAAGCACCACAAGTCGTAATCGTACCTCTTGATATCTTGACAAGTCCCTAAGATGAACGAACAATGACGTTTTTAAAGGATTCGTTTACGTTTTCAGACCTTGCCGTCTGAAAAGTGAGTCACAATTTTTGAATACTAAACTATGACTTGATTACGGAACGAAATTGATATAAACATAAATGTTTATTTATTTCAGATAACTACTATTGTTTCTGTTTAATAAACATTTGATAACGTTATCACGAGATTTTTATCACATCAAGTTGCTTGGTTTTTGGGTGTAACGTCATATTTATTTTGCGGGTAATTTAATAAAACAGCGCTTGCTTCCTATAGACGACACTAGAGAAGATTTTGTTTTATTTGTTCTAAGTACTTACATAATAAACGTTTCAGCTTTATTAGGATGTGTAATGTTTGTTCCTCTTCCACGCAAACTACTGCATGGATTCCGCTGAAGTTAGGCTTGCGGATAAATTTATTTATACAAATGATATAAATATCTATCTTTAATACTGAAAAAAGTATAAATGATTAAATTATGACAAAAGCACTACAATTGTATCGTCAAGATTTAATAGAAATCAATACTTCTATACTAATATATAAAGAAGTAAAATTTGTGTGTTTGTTAAATTGTAAGGGGTTATCTCGGGATCTACTGAACCAATTTTAAAAATTCTTTCACCAATAGAAAGCTACATTATTGCTGAGTGTCATAGGCTATATAAAAAAAGATTGTTAACATTATGCCCAATGAAGTGGGCACGGGTCCGCTAGTATTTATGTATTTACTTCTCGTAGCTAAACCTATTTACAAATAGTACAATGAAGTTAACTTTATAAAAATAATTTCATTCATATTAGATAGTGTATCAGATTTTTCAATTCTGACACTAGCAGACAATTCAACGACTCCGCGTATGAAGCCTACAGCCTACTCTATATTGGAAGGTAAAAACTAAAAATAACTCAATGTTTATTCAGACAAACAAACACAATTATCTATAATTACAATCGCACGTCGCCTTAAAGCCATAATATTCCACAGTTCTTCATTTTTCCACAACCTATGGTATGTTTGTAGCAAGATTACTCACTTCCTAGACAGTTAAAAAAAAAACGTTTCCTAGTTCCTAGTATGAGTTTCAAGAATTCGAGTTTGATACAATTATAATTTGATAAGTTTTTTATCTCGTTTTTTCTTACTAGAGTAATTGAGTTACATTTCGGTTCTGACTGAACTAAAATAAACTTAGATTTAAGAACTCTTTTCTAATAATTAATATTATAATATTATTATTAATATTATATAATAAACTAGCTGACCCGTGCCCACTTCGTTGGACATAATGTTAACAATCCTTTTTATATAGCCTATGACACTCATCAATAATGTGGCTTTTTATTGTAGAGAGAAGTTTTAAAATCGGTTCAGTAGATCCCAAGATTACCCCTTACAATTTAACAAACACACAAACTTTACGTCTTTATAATATTAGTATAGATTAATCTATGGGAAGTCATTCAAATTCAATGGAATCTGATTCACCTTGCTAAAAATTTAGCAAGACAGAAACATGACGATAGACAAATTTTGTCCTGATAACAAAAATACTTCTAACTTGGTCGTCTGATCAAAAGTTAAATCTTTAATGATTTTAAGATTAAATAGATTCTTAAATTGTTAAAAACTCTCAGTCATTGACCCGATTGCAAGCATGAGGTAACATTGCATACTGTCACGTCAGCAGCGAGAGGTGTATGACGCAATTTAGTGAGATACTGCAGCAGATATGTTCGATAGTGCACCTTTATAGAGGTAGCTAGTTATTAGGCAAAGGTCAAGAACGATTGTATTAAGTGAGCTATAGCAAGCAACATTATATGTACGCTGAGGCTTTTAATTTTGACAGGCCTTGGAAGTCATAAGGTATAAATAAATAGTATATTAATTGTAGGTATATGGTCGTATTTGCGCTCTACGAAGATTTGCTGTAACAGAAATTTAGATTTTTTATTTTTTCGTTTTGTTAGAATTTTGACAACTGGTAATACAGTATTGATATTGAATTTTCCTGAGATTTTCAAATTAAATTTATTGTTAAGATAGTAGGTATAGCTTAGATAAATCTTTCATTGCTTGGTATGCGCCGAAGATATCACTAATTAAATAATCAATGTTGTCATTGAATGATAACATTTTTGAGTTATGGCGACTCGCAAATAATTGCATTTATTTACTTTATATAATCTGTACATTATAATATTTAATAGTTGTGTTTTTAGGGGCCCCGGGCCTCTGACCACTGGTGGCTGCTATAAATGATTAAAACTGTAATTTACTTTCCATCTGGAATAGGTTCGGTCATTCTATTGTAATCACTATAAGTTTTGATGCATGACTATGACTATTAATGAACTTTGACAAACATTTTCACATAGCTATACTTTTGTCGGTAAAGTCCGACGTATTTATTTTACTTTAAAAGCAAATCCATATAGAATACCTACCCATAGACCTTGGGAACAGGACTATGGGTGACGTCGGACTTCTACTGACCAAAACCTTATTACTTTCCCTCTTTCCATAAGCATAAGAGTCACAGGTACCTTCGCAGATTCTTCCACTGTAGTTTGACATACATATATTTATTATTCGTAAAGGTAGTGCAGTTACATATAAATAATTAACTTAAAAAAAAAAATAAAACCGACTTCATGATAATACATATTCAACAAAAAAATAATCGTTCAAATTAGTTTATAATCGGCGGAGATATTGCGTATAAAAAAGTTCATCACCAATTTTCCACCCTTGGGAGTTGTTTTTTATTATTAAATTTAAATAGGACCACCCTTGAGGTATTACCTATACGCTGAAAAAATATTTATTCAAATCGGTTCATAATTGGCGGAGTTATCGCGTAACAGACATAGAAAAAAGAAACATGCGGGTCGAGAACCTCCTCCCATTAAGTTAGTATGAGCCAGGGGCCTCTACAAATTAAGAAACGGACCTGATTACGATCTATTTACAATTAAAACGTTAACATCAAAATATTATATAAACGGTATTTGTTCAATCCACGAGGTTATGACGTAGCATAAAGTCATATGATTGTACTGCAATGAACAATCTTAGACTTAGATAACTGTTCTATAGAGAATGTGTAGCTACATAATGAATTTCGAGAATTGCTTTTTTAGGACTATTTTCTACGTCCATCTGTTTTTCTAAAATAAATTTATTTGGAGATTTTTAAGGAAAAGGCAAGGGTGAATATTTGCTATATAATATATTGGGTATTCATTTTAGATTAGTATAAAAATAATATTATAATTAATTCCAATAGCTGATCTCTCATAATTAGAATAAGTAAGTCGAAAGTGACTACAAAGCGACATTGAAGGGGAAACTATAGTTAATATACAGTTTTAAAAGAAAGCAACTTTTTCCCCAATAAAGTTTGGCTGGGCGTTCCCAGATACGAGTAAAAACAACATGTCGTACAGTTTTTTCAGATTTTTGTTGTAAAGTTAAATTCTGATTTGCCAGCTACATTAAATGCTACATTTTTGTAATAAGAACCCTCAATATAAAATGTAGTAGGGTAACGACCTTTAATAAATAATTTAAAAAATTAAAAAACCCGAGTTCGAAAAAGTGAACCAAACTACGCACCTAATAAAAATAAAACTGAAAATACAAAAACAAGTACTGCAATCTGGAACTATGAAGAAGGTAATTAAATAAGAAATAAGTCTATAGAAACTTAGACAGTCGGGGCCCGATTGACGTATGAATTGTAAAAATCGGCCCTGGCGTTTAGTCTGTATAGTGCTTCAAAGGAACAAACATACATACATAGATTGATTTACGGTGCGCAGTCGGGTAAAAAAGCATATGTAATATGTACATAGGTCGATTGAGAAGCCTCCTTTTTTGAAGTCGGTAAAAATGTAGCTCTTGAAAGTGCAAATCAGTTTGACAATAAAAAAACACAGTTATTTACGTCACGAGAAACCTTTGTATCTCCAACAATCTAATATTTTCATCACTAATGGCGTTTAATTAACTCTTTCGATTGCAGAATCATTTCAGTGCCTCTTGACGTAATGGGATATCCCGGTGATTCATAAGAAAGGTAGATTTCGAAGCCTTATTTTGTTTAAGCATAGGATCGAAAATATGTTACACGCTTTTGATCTCGTTGGATTATATTTAATTAAATGACATCAATACCTGATTAACATTTTTCGTTGTTTTTTTTGTTTCGTTGTTTACATGTTCTTAAGCAAACTTTTCCATCGTGTCTGTCTTCATTTGTTTGAGATGAACTCAAAAGCCATTGTACTGATTTTCGTGTAATTTTCACAAAACAATAGAGTAATATTTGACAAAT
>JADANM010005443.1:1278276-1297934 GCA_026213755.1 Eurema hecabe
GATTTTCGTGTAATTTTCACAAAACAATAGAGTAATATTTGACAAATTCTAAACCGTTCATATATCTACATGTAACCCTACGGTTAGACTAATTAATGTAAACAAATTTACGCATAAAATTACTAAATTACGCATATAACTAATGCAGAAATAACAATTTAAAAAAGTATTTATATTATAAAATATAAAAGAACATTTCAGCCTTAAGCTCTAGATTTATTATGACTAGGTTATTATGTATAATTATTAGAAAAAAAAAAATTAAATATATCATATAACACATTCTAACTATCAGGGGTGACACGTTTTCGAATTTGAAAAATCCCCCTAATTAAATATAGATAAAAAATAGCTTATCAATAACATTTATATACCTTAAAATTTATTAAGTAACCAGTTAAAACGCTTGTTTTATTTATAATTCTCTAAACGACGAAGAAGCAGTTATATGTTTTAATATTTCAGCGACAATAACTATACTCTATAAGAAGACTGAAGCTCTACTCCGAACACAATCGATGTCGATTTTTATTATTTTCGATACAGCTTTTGAGCAACTTCGAATTAATATCAAAACTTTTTTGTTTCTGTTTCGATAACATTCCGATAAACTGATGTGCGATCCGATTTTTTATTAGAGTATATTAAGTCTCATAGCTCGGTTAGCAGTATCAAAAATCTTCGATATCTACGACGATTGCATTCAGAGTAGCTATCCTGATCTGTTTGAATCATATTTAAGCTTTCTAAGCGCAAACATATGACTACAACCTTCGGAACGTCCTTCGACTACGAGTTACGGTTCTGTTTAAGTGTTAATTTATCTATTTGACTATCTGACGCAACAGAGTTCTTTCACTCGTCACCCGGTAGATTAAATTTGGGTAAGGTCATTGGTGCTAATTGTACTGCATTACGAGGTATAGTACGCGTCATTTATGTTTAGCGATTGACGAGAATAGCTGCGCATCGGTAGAATCGCGCTCGTAATTGACGTATTGGTGCGAGAAAGACAACACGAATGGGACAACCAATCAACGCTCGCGCACCCGACGATCACTCGCACCGCGCGCCGCACCGCTACCTCGATACCTTATTTTTGACTTCTGCGCAGGTTTCGTTCAGCGCTAAAGATTCGTGACGCGTACTATACTAAAGTTAACGTTGTAAGTCTATGACGGATCGTTAAAACCACTTAAGAAAAGTTTTTTAGTTTGTATTAGTTATAAAAAGGGTAAAACAATTTTACCTAATGACTCATTACCGCAGGGGATTTACTACGTCCACTGGAAATTGTCATTTAATTACTCAAACAATTCTTATAGGCTACCTATTACAACTGGTTTCGTTAATACTATTTTTAGTGTTTCAAGAAAAAGAAATTACTGGGCTAATGATATTTAACATCTGATGACTCAAAGTGGGGAGCGTCGGTGTAGTGCCCGCTATTCCCGGAGTTAAGCTTTATAGCAAAGTTCCGGGCAGCACTGCATTGGCTATGGGCTGGCGTTACTCTTACCATCAGGAGTGCGTCCAGCTCGTCTCCCCTCTTCGTATTATAAAAAAGAAAAAAGATCTAGTTGTTTCTTGTGAACCTAGAAAAGTATTAAAATTTTAATTGAAGACGATAAGTCTAACGCGGTTAAAACAGATGTAGAAAACCTCTATTAAAATTTATCGTTGATTTGTTTACTGGCTTATTGTTTTAATTTTTGAGTCATTATGCTTATAGGAAAATAAACACTTAATTTAAGTTCTTTTTTGTTGCTATATCCAAGATATTATACATATTTTACATCTAAGGAAATTAAATATTTTTGATTTTGCCTTCGACATGATGTATGAATTATGTGGCTTAGAAGATAAAGGGGCGATTCAATAAATCCATGTAATATTTACACAAGCTCCAAAACTTCCTCATTATAATAATATTATTATTTAATTTTATTAATAAAAAACGCATTCTCGACACTTATCACGTTATGTCAATATCAATTATTTGAATTACTAACGATTCAACTAAAATGTCTTAAAACAACCGTTAGTCGCTCGTTTAACTAATGACGTATGACGTCATAATTCTGGTACTGTATACGTCATCGTCTGAGACCGCCGCACAGTTGGTTGGCCAAAAAATATGAAAAAACTCCTCTTAACCGCAAGGGTATCGATACATTAATAAGCTCGACGTTTCAGAGAAAAATTAATTATTATTAAACGAGATTAGTCACTACTCAATTCTAATGTTTCGATTATAATAACGAATTAAGGTGGTCTGAATGTTGCTCCTATAAAATAATAATAATAATAAATATTTTCAGGACATTTATACACAGCGCCATCTAATTCCAAGCTAAGCCGAAGCTTGTGTTATGGCAACTAGATAACGGAATAAATTACATATACATTACTTTTCTTTTGTAAATACATACATACAATACATAGCAACACCCAGACCCCAGAAAAATACAAATGTAAATTACAAATATATTTTTCCGGTGTGGGAATCGAACCCACGACCCTTCGCGCAGAAGGCAGGTATATTACCTACTGCGCCAAGCGGTCGTAAATAAAAATGTACTTGCAAATTATTTAAGTGCTTAACGATTAATAGTACATAATATTGCATGTATGTTTTAAAAAATAAAGGGTTATTTAATAATTAATTTACATTATAGCAATAACTATGGTTATGGGCTAGCGTTTCTCTTAACATCGGGAGTAGGTACGTCCAGCTCGTCATCGCATAAAAAAAACTATTACAATATTCATACATAAAATGGTCTCTGTCCTGAAAGTGTTAAGCAACAATATATAAAAGTTTTATCTCTTCAATAATGTTCGTTTAAAGTATTAAAATGGATTAGGTGTCCGTTCAAAGCCACGGGACACAACTAGTAACTTATTAAAGGAAACTTCATTCTGGTATAGTACAAAGTTAACATCGCATTTTGTCACGTCTGTAGTGTCGACGCGCTGTCTGCTTTTCTTTACGATATAAACTGACCTTTAAGAATAGTTTAAGCTACAACGCTGATTTAGTATTAAGAGTATTACAGTGAAATAAACATATTACGCAATGGATGTTGACCAAGTACGTGTAGTCGTGTAAATGAACTTTGAAATCGGTGCAAAACTGAGGATTATTCTCTATTTATAACATAAAGGACAATGTATATTTAAATGAATGTAGGTGCGTTATTATTATTGAAGGTAATGTCGAATTCAACCGCAAATAGCTCTTTATTTAATGTTTAAATTATAAGTCTAATTAGATTAAATTATAATGTTTGAAATAGTCATTTCATTGGTATTATGACTTGCATTGTTTCTAACGTTGAGTTTAATACGAGAAATTCAATAGGTCTGATATGACTGTTAAAACTGAACGAATAATGAAACGGAATTCTGGCCGCTTAACAATCATAATATTTTGGATAATTTTTGGTTGTACATATTAGAATTTTAGAAAGAGACTATCGGCATATTTCGGCTTCGTAAAGCTATATCTTTAGCAGCCTAACCATGACGTTCGTCAGTAGGAAAGAGATAACGTTCTATAAAGCCCGTAGAAGCTAGCGTTCTCTTTCCAAAGACCGGGTATTTATTATAAAAGAGTTGAACTCACATATCGCCGGTTTGCACAAAGGAATGCTTGACGCAATCTTCCGGTAGTGAAGCAGTGGGCGACCCGACTTAGTAAAAATAGCTAAGTAATAAACCGTTTAGCGAATTATTCGTACCATTCAGGAATTTCGTCCATAAAATATATTATGATCTGTGTTTGTTTTTGTAATGTTTGACGTGCGAAGCTCAAATAGTTTTATTGTGATGTTGCAAGGTTTGAGTAGATGTTGGCTGGCGTGAGGACTTAGATATGAACCTTTTTTTCTCATGTTTTCACCTTTTAAAATGTTCTTGAGCTATAAGTAGCAGACTAGCTCGGAAACTTTTAACTAAGCATCGAAAACGAAGCAATTATAATGTACTAGCTGTTGCCCGCGACTCCGTCCCCGTGGATTTTCATATAAATTTTGCCCTTCCCCCCCTTCCCCTCATTTTAACCCCTTTTTCCAGTTAAAAAGTAACCTATGTTACTCTCCATCTTTTCAACTAACTGTATGCCAAAATCAGGTCGATTGATTGCTTAGCTACGGCGTGAAGGAAGGACAAACAAACAACAAACACACTTTCACATTTATAATATTATTATAAAGAATTTTCCTTATTAGTTTCATCTAAACCCGAATACGAAGCAAGGATCGCAAAAACGAAGTTTGAGCTTCGTTTTGTTATTTCCTCATACAATTGATTTAAATCTGATATAATGACCTTTTTATATCAACACAAGCTTTTCTGATCGATGTTGGAAATCCCTAATTTATATGCAATTGCATTTTAGTCGATCGTGACTGAAGTTAACCTATATAGCGAATAATGACATTTTTTATAGTTCCCGGTATTTAGTTCCTGGTAAAAACCGAACCGCACTTACTATAACCTATTATATACCAATTAAAATAGACGACATTTAAGGTTCTTTATCGGGCATTATTTTCATAAACTTAACTTCTATTTAGTGTTAGTAATCATTGTTCTCATCATAAATGTACATATGGTATAAGTTAAAATATTGACAGTTTAAAAGCACTAATATCTTAATATCCATACAAACATTATAAATGGGAAAGTGTGTCTGTTTGTCCGTCTGTATGGTTTCCTTTTAATCCCGGTATTGCCCCGGGAACGTAACTGCGCGGGTAAAACCGCTAGTACCCAATAAAATACCTATTGTGGACAAGTTGTTTAATAATAATTGGCATATAAATAATCATAGGTTTTTTATTCACAATACAACGTTTACAAAACTAATAAATGTTACTAAAAATCACAGACTTAAATTCAAACAGCAAATAAAATCTTCAAAGAATTATGTATTAATCGTATAAAAACGACATTACACATGGAGCCATAAATTATTATTAACATAGACTAACAAAAAATTGGCGCCATTTAAGTATTCGTAAATTACAGATAAAAAAAGTTTGACCTTCAACCTGGAGTCTATGATTTATTCACCTCTATGATTAAAGCTAACAGTTTTGGCGCGAGCTTGATTATTTTTTTTTATGAATGAAGTCGTATGATTCATAGAACGTTTCGTTATGTAATTCTCGTTCTAGAAGAATCGTTGATGCCTTATTATGTAATCTGTTGAATAATTATTGAATAATCCTGTTATTGTGATTTCGTTTAATGAACTTATGGAGATTTAAAAGATCTGGCACGTTAGAGACTTTTTAGTTCGTAGATTGTTTGAATTTAGTGGAAGAGTAAATAAAACAAAGTCGCTATCGCTATCTGTATGTCCCTATGTTTATGTATGCTTAGATCTTTAAAACTACGCAACGGATTTTGATGCAGTTTTTTTTAATAGATAGAGTGATTCTTAAGGAAGGTTTATATGTATAATACATGCATAATATATGCGAGCGAAGCCGGGTTGGGTCGCTAGTATAATATAAAAAAGATGGTTTGAATTATTATAGATATGTATGGGAGAACGAATACTACTCCAATTTTCCTTCATGATGTCATACTCACGTGAAAGTGTGGTAATTAAGGAGACTTATTTATATATTCTTAGACTTATCTATGGTACGTCATCAACAGTTACAATTACGTAGTATATTAGCGGGAATTACCTATATAAATTAACAAGCACGAAATCTTGATTGTATTTTTTTTTTGATAAATGAAATACCTATACCTATTTTATTTTCCATAAGAAAATAGATTTTACAAATAGACTTTAGCATTTCCTTTTCGGTTAGAAATGCTCAAAATATATTGGACTAGCTGTTGCTCGCGACTTCGTACCCGTCGGATCTATTTCTATTATTGTGTTATAGTGAGTCAATCTTAGAAGATAGACATATACTGTCGCGGACTTTTTTTTAGATCATTTAAAGAGGAATAATTCTTTCATATATATTATTTTTGTATCTTGAAGCATTTTCGCAGCGCACGCAAAGGAAGCCCTCAAAGATGAATAATTTTCCCCGTTTCTTCCATATTTTCCATTATATCTTCGCTCCTATTAGTCGCAGCGTGATGTTATGTAGCCTAAAGCCTTCCTCGATAAATGGACAATTCAATAAAAAAAGAATTTTTCAATTCGAACCTGTAGATCCTGAGATTAGCGCGTTCAAACAAACAAACAAACTCTTCAGCTTTATATATTAGTATAGATTAATAAAGATTTTTGAACGTAATTCTAAACTAATTTGAGTCAGTAACTAAATCTGAGCAGCTCTGTCTGTCTCGTTTTTTTGTATCTAGGCTAAACAAAATTAAAAATTTTAACGGCCATATAACAGGAAAATGTAAATTGTTAATTCGTAATTATCAAACTTATATAATTAACCACCTAATATTGTTGTATTACGTCACAATTCTAATTATAATTAACAAACCCAATTATAAATAACGTCATATTCAAATAATATGACGTCAAATTTCATTGCTGGGTTTTGAGATGACTTTTCTAGTTTTTTCAATTGTAGCATAATTCCGTATTAGGCGGTAAAATACTTAATGTTCAATATTTCAACTACATCTCGAAATGTCGCATTATGCTCGGTAATTGAAAAACTAGGAATAGCTTATCGCTTACGCGTCACCTATTAAATTACCTATTAAGTTATTCAAAGATAAAGTAAAAAATAATATTACATCCATATGTTTTAATATAAAGACTTGGCCATGTCAATATAAATATTAGATTTGCTTACGTCTAATTAGAAGCGCCATTGAATAATGTTGATTCGGCAAAAAATGCTTGGCCTACAATTGGTCGTGTTATCTAGTTTCAATTAATAATTTCACATAAAGAATTCAACAAAAAATATTAATTTAAGAAAAAATTAAATGCTAAAAATATTAAGATTCGTTATACCTTATAGTCATATGTACATAATTTATTACAATAGATTTGAATTTGTTAAGTATAATTTTAGCGGGCTTTTAGGTATAATATAGATTATTTATTGACACTAAAAAAAATCATGTAGACTATTCGCAAGTTCGAGTGTGGAAAGTCTTTGTTCAGTCCGAGATAACCTATGTTCGAATAAGAATTTAACAATAGGTTATTTTCCAATAAGACTATTTCACAAAAACCTAGTAAGCCATAAAATGTATCTATGCCTATATAAATTAAAAAAAAGGTAACGTTAAGGATAAATTATATCTCAACAAGCTGAAACTAAAGACTTCAACTGCGAATAAAAATCAACTTCAAGTCCAAGACTGGTCGGAAAACGTGACAAGTTTGTTCATTCAGCCAAGAAGTCCCGTAATTAATCCCGTATTAAATGTAACTGTTTTCAATATTTAACAATTAATTTTTTGCGCGAATTTTCAGTGCCCATTCACGTGTAATCGTTCCGTTATGAGAAGTGTTTGAAACGTGTTGAAACACGTAAGACAGAAGTAGTACGTTTTTTTAACGGAGCTTAATTTAGAATATTTCTATCTGTGTCATTTGTCTAGCGAATCTGTGGTTTGGTTTTAATTTTTTTTTTATGCTAAGCGGTACTGGCGATGGAAAGCGCAAAATAAAAAATTGAGCTGAACTGAAGGACTTTTATAATATTATGTGATCACGAAATAAATTAAAAAAAAAAGTTAAATATTGACTGACAGCTGTCAACTTTGGCGCTCTAAGGAGCTATTATTGCTGGTCGCGGTCGTTGGTCGATATTTGGCTGTGGTATTGGAAGCACGTGTTGCTGATTGCCACAACCAAAAATCGAGCCTCGAGCTTGTTTTATCTACACACAACTAGACGCACTGCCATTTAACCAAGAAGAAGAAGAGTCTAGATAATAAACAAACTCGTCTAAGAATATGACATAAGCCAATACAGATAAGCTATATAAAAAAATATTTTGATGAGTAACTTAATAATCATTACCTAATGTTTTCTCATAATTGACAGTTACATGAATAATGTTATAATAATCGATTGTTTCATCTGATCACTGACAATTTCTTAGAAGCATCAAGATGAATGGAGCAGGTTCTCAGAATTTAAGTATTGTAACTTAAGTGGATTGACTTATGTGTGCTCCGCGGCTTCGCCTACGTGCCTGTAACCAGGTACTCAAAATCCTCATAGGATACCCATGGACCTCGGGGAAGGACCACGGGTTATGTCGGACTTCTACCGATCAAAACCCCACTGTTTACCGTTCTGCTGCGGCGGGTGGGGATCCCGGGTACCTTCGCAGACTCTTCCGCGATTCATTTAATACCTAAGGAACCCGTCCAGATAAATATCATAACTCAAATGAATTAACTTGAATAGGAATATTTAAAGCTCGTGATAATGCCATAAATCATAATATTATTTTTAATATATATAGCGCTTATAATATTGTATCTGTATAATATAAATAACAGAGGAATATCCTTTTCGGTTTTCCGTTTACGAGAAGAATGTTGACGGACAGACAGGCGCCCAACGAATCTTAGTATAAAATTTTCCTCTAAAGGCTAAGTGGTTTAAACATGACTCATTTGTAATATTAATACTATAGAATATAGGTATTACAAATTCCTATCGGCGCCATTTCTAGACTTTCCGCGAAGAGACTGCGGCATTTTTTTAAGTTTATAAATTATTCCATAGATGTGTAAATTCTACTGACTTTAAAAAAAGGAGGAGGACCTCAATATGACTGGATGTACTTTTATGCTTGTTTGCCTAGATCTTTTAACTGGGTGAATAGATTTTAATGTTTTTAGGGTTCCATACTCAAAGAGTAAAAAACGGGACCATATTACGAGTATATATCAGTCTGACTAATAATGGTACCTCAAATTAATATAATATGTTGATATAACAGACATACTATCTAAGTGAAAATTTCAACTATCCCCTGACTATCACAATTAACGTGGTACAGACTTTGACCCTTTTGATACGGAACATTGAAAAGAAACGATTTAAAAACAGTAAATGAAAAAAAAAATCTGACATAAAGATTTAAACAATTTAATAGCAATGAACCTTGCTCTACATCAGTCCAAAGGGGTTTTCCACAATAAAACTAGTTAATAGACCAATTATATTTGCCTCCTCACGGTGCAATGGCACTTTTTTCGCTGCCTTGAGCGACATTTATGGAAACTGTAAAGTTTCCGATTGTGTGATACAAAAACATTTAACCGCGCATCGGGTAGACTCATTTTTTTTCTTTTATAACATAGGGGGTAAACGAGCAGGCGAGCCACCTGGTGAAAAGTAATCATCATCATCATCTCTCAAAACCATGACATCTATCCCAAGGAGTCTGCAATGTTATTATCTCAAAAAAATACTTTACATATAGCCAATTCTCTTGTTTATTTTTTTTATAACATGGGGGGAAAACCTGCCCCTGATGCCACCTGATGGTAAGTGGTAATCGCCGCCCATGAACACTCGCAGAGCTTGACAACTCTGGAGTGGGTTGCCGACCTTTTAAAAAGATGTACGCTCTCTTCTCGAAGCACCCCAAGTCGTAATTAATCAGAAATGATGATGAGAGAGATGATTCTACATTATTGTGTCCACATGACTATTGTCTGCAGTTCTGCACATATCTACCCTAATATATATGGCCTAAGTGCACTCGTTATCAGCTGAAACGATTTCGGTAATTTAGTAATTAATTTTAGAATATTTCTATATAAGAAATACAACCATTTATATATTGGCTGGTTTTCTAACAAGTTAATTGTTGTGCTACTAACTCTTAAATTAAATAAATGGGATTGCTAAAAAATACATCGCATATACGGGATATCCAACAGTAGCATAATTAAAAATTGTTTATGATTGTTTAGCACAAACGTCAACTTATGTACGAAATCTTCGTTTTCCTAATAAATGCGTTCAGGTTATTTTTTTTTTCTTATTAAAAGTTATATGTACTATGACTATGAGTTTAGACTTTCAGCCAGTATCAAATAAAAAGTGTATATAAATGTTATTAAATCATAATTTGAAAATGTATCTGAGTAAAATTCAATTCTGGTCTAACAATTAATGGTTAAAATAATAACATCTTCCTCGATAAAAGTAAGGTAAGAGGTAATTTAGCAGGTCAATAATTTTAACGGTTATTGGTTAGTAGACCAAACATTTCATTAATTACTCTCTTGTAACGAAATCACTTCGGAATAGTATAATAACGAAAGTCAATTTCAGGAACAATAAAAATATTTTATACGATTTTTAACGAGATTTTTGAAGCCTGTCGAATGTCGAGTCGGTCGAATTTGTAAACGAAACCATTCCTGTTAATTAAAAGTATTTATTTTAACAAACTACGTTATTTCCAGCTTTATATATAATATCATTTTTTAAAATGATATTATATATATATTATTTTTAATGGGTTATTTACTTTTAGGATTACATACTTTATGTAGAATAGTTTTTGTGATCAGCGCCATCTCTTAGCCATTACATTTATTACGTCCTACCGAAGTTACCTCATTGTTATATACACACACAAGCTTAGATATAATCCGTCTCAAGATATTGACATTTAAATTTTGATGATTTCACAAACTTACATGTAAACATAAAATAGTCACAGTGCAACAAAGTTCAACTGTTGATATCGAATAATTTTGTTTATAATTTATATTTTGTGCAAAAATTATAATGTAGTAAATAGCAATACCTAATGACGTGATGTTTAGTGTTTGACGTTTACTGGTGCTGTGTGTTCGTATTTTTATGTGATAAAGTTCGTACGATAAATTATTATAACCTAAAAAGTAAACATACAAAGTTTTGGTGAGGATCATGACTTACTTTTTAATATATTAATAGTTATACACAATTTTCTTTTACAAGTCATCTAAAGTGTAGTATGTTAGTAATAAATTTGTTAGAGGTCAAAGTTAATAACTTTTACGACTAGACGCTTCTGGTTTTTGATGTCATGTGTTAATTAGTTATTTATTTATTTGGAGGATAATACCGGTTTATAGCGGATTACGCACGCATTGCAGCAATTAATATAGACATTAGATAAAATCATTACCATTTTGTTTGTGTTAGTTGTAATTACTAGTGTGATCCGAAACTGGATTGTTTGCGTGTAAGTTACCTGAAAAATATACTAAGTTATTGAATTATTCATTTAGGGTTCATTATAAAAACCGCCAATTAAATTTCACTGTGATAAACTATTGCTTACAAAATCATGAGAAAATGAGATTGAATCCCGTTATTTACTAAGAAAGTCTTTATCTCATGCAATAATTTATTGAAGGAAAATTACAACATTCCCTCCATATTAATTAATAATCGCTTATTCATGATATAAAGTACCTACATACATCCATATCACATTTCGTACTAAAATAAAAATACAATCAAATGAAAACTTTAGTAACCAGCAATCATCAACTTTATTTAATTACTTAAAAAAATATGTTACTCATTATTACACAATAATTATCTTATTATATTCTTTTATGAGATAAGAGACCTCATTAATTGAGAAACTACATGAATGATTGTACCTATATTTTACGGTTAAGCGCTATGTAGACGAATTCTATTTTACATCATTATAAAATTGAATCAGGAAGGTCAGATTCTAAATTCGAATAATATCACAAAGCATGATTTTTTCAGTTATGGCAATAAGGACAAAACACTAAATATTTAATTAGTCGTATTCTACTATCGGTGTTACCTGTGTTTAAAACTTACGATATGACCACTTAGCCCTCATTTTAATGAAAAAAAATGTAGTCGACTTACGTATCTAAAGCTTAACTTTTTTCTTTGCAATAATTTAAAAGTACCGGTCTTAGTAGTAAAGTTTGTACTAATTATACAAATAAATAAAGGACGTTCAAAAAAACGATTCAACTAAAATAAACGTGAACTAAAACAAACTCACACCGCGATCAGACTCCTAGTTAACGAAAAAAAGTTCAATATTTAAGTCATTCGCATAATATACACCGTATTCCTTATGACGTTTACTTAAGTTTTTCTCTACATTGATAAGCGTAAACACGGCTCACTTAAGGTAAACGACATCAATATCATATATTTAGCCTCAACACCGTAAAATGACGGACTCTTGCGTCATAAATATTACTTATCACTGTATATTGTTATTCAAACGTAACTCACCTAAAACGTTATCGCATCAAGTGCGTAGAACTCGTCTGACCCAACGTCGGAGTCGATGATTCCTTTTTTTTCACACTAGTTGCCAGCCGGTACGTAGGCATATCCGTTACACACACCAGAATATCCCTTTGAACATTCACTAGCACTGCATCCCCGCGAAAGTGTCGAGCAAAGACAATAGAGTTATCTAAGAGCTCGCAGACGCATCGTTCGTCATGGTTTCGGTCGAAGTGATGTGGCCAGCCGCTGCCCACGCGAGGATGTAAGCAATAAGATCACAGAATTGGATGAACGAGGATTTTTGTTTCTGGAATTGACGGTAAGCGCGCATGGGAGCGAAAGAAACGGACTTTTAGCATTGACTGGACTGCGCCTCGGGCGTACAGGATACGAACCATTAGGGCCGGCCATTATTGTATTGTCGTGGGTTTTATCGTATCGCCTGTCTCCTTAAATTGCCGTGTACGACGTCGTGTAAGTTTCGAAATTCTGTTTATAAAATTATTATACAAAAATTACTGGCCGAATATTAACTTGAAGCTTTTTACAAAAAAGTAAAGAATCTCTTGTGGTTGTCTCGTTTATCTGTGAAGAGTATATTTATTGTCTATGGTCGTTTTGGCAGATAACATTTAAAAGGAAAATTAAGAAAAAAACAATGCTGGACATTAATAAAGTCACGGGACCGGATCCCGTGTTACTCACAGTCGTTTGTTCAATTGGCCGGTTAAGTAGCGAAGCAGAAGCAAGGCATTTCCGCCGCCGCGCCGTTTCACACAGGAACCAAGGGAATGTGTTACTTATGGTTTGGGAAAGGAAGTCGCTAAGAAAGACCATAGACAATGGACAAAGAATAATCTACAAGAATACAACAAGGGTACTATCAGAACGGGTAAACTCACAAAGTGCTAAATAGTATGAGATGTAAAACATACAAAAATGTCTGTAGTATCGCTATTTGCGGTTCTAAAATGTCTTATTTCTCGTATAATACACAAAAGTATAGACAATGTTAATTTTGAGCTATGAATATGAATGTTTAAACTAAAGAGTAAATTCTTCATTATTTTTTAAACGGAACGATAAAGCATTGCAACACCAAATTAAACGCATAATGTTTTAATTATTTCCAACTGAAGAGGTTTTATGGACCGTTCTTAAAAGGAAAAAAAAGAAATCAATGTATAAACCTCTTTGTTGTCTTGTCTGTTTGGTTAAAGAATTAAGACGCGTTACTTTACGTTAGGTATCGATATTAGTTCCGTATCCAGATTCCAACGGCCAAATACTCATACGCAAATTAAATTTAAGCACGCCTTAAGGCTCGTAAATATGACTGAATTTTACGGCGAACTGTCAAATAGGACCGGTTTAAGTTGTACTTAAATTTAAGTTGGGTTTCAGTATTCCGGCACAAGTCCCTCGAATATGTGAAAAATGTCTAAGTTTACGTAACCAACGGTGAGGATTAAAAGTTCCCATATCGCACTGGTTAGATCCAACTCTGATATAAAGACTAAGACTAAGACTAAGACTTCACCTGTCTGTAATGCTAATAGTGTAATCGCCCTGAAATAAGTCTCGGATGTAACGGAACCGTAATTTGATTTGTAGCGAGCAAATCAAGGATGCACCAACTAGCGTGTGAGGTCAAATTTTAAACTTGTCTTATGTATGGAGGATATAATTGTTGCGTAATGCAATGACGATTCAAAACTGTTTCTATAACTTTAACATTGACTTCTATGAGAGTTTAATGCTCTATATCTTATAAGATAATATAGAAATGCTATAGCATTTCTCACGTAACATGTAAAAAGAATTTTAGAAATTCATCAGTAGTTACAAAGATAAGCGCATTCTAATTAAGAGGCTCATTTTTTAAACATAACTAGCGTCCTTTCTTTTTGCAAGAATATGGCTAAAAACTTTTCTCTTGGAAAACTGTTGTTATGAAATAATGGACAAATCGCAAAAATCTGCCGTTGTTTTAAAGATAGATAGATTTTTAATAAGCATAGGTACGAAAGGACAGAGCTAGTGGGAATATGGGAAGCGATTTCGCTCAGCAATTTGGTTTTCTACCGCTACAAAAAGTGTCATATAATATTATGTTAATCCATTCGTGGAATAAAAAAAAAATATTCGTAGGAGAAACTTGAGCCAAATTCATTTCGCACTTTTCGCGTGGAGGGCAAAAATTGCTCTAATTTGTCGGATCGAAAAAATTGCAAAATATAATATTACTATGTTCTTGCTCACTAAGATTTCGAAAAATATTTTGATGCCATAATACATAAGAAAAATAACTAGTGTTTGTGGCCTGCTTATATCATCATTAATCATTATACAGTAAAAAACAATGTCCTTTTTCATGCGATCGCAACCGCTTTTCACGTGGCCTTTTTATCAGATAGTGATAGTATATTCAAGAAGTTGGTGTGTGGCGTTGTTGTTAATAAATAATCCATACTAATATTATAAATCGGAAAGTGTGTCCGCCTTTCTTTCACGGCAAAGCAGCTGGACCGATTTAGTTGAAACTTGGTATTATTTAGTATTAGACGATACCCTGGATTAAAACATAGGATACTTTTATCCCGGTATTACCCCGGGATCGGGAACTTCGCGAGTAAAACCGCAAGGAGCGGCTAATATGGTATATATGTCACCGGAAAATAACAAGAACAGCAAATTTAATATTTATAAATTTCCTAGGAAATTTATAAACCTTCGTAGGATTCTAAACGAGAGACAAATTGTATTATTTTACGGCCACATTTTCGCAAATTTATCAATTTACCGAACTTACGCGTTAAATAATAAGTAAGCAATAAACAAACGTCATGTGCGCTCTGATCGGTTGAATAACTGTCAACATCAACCAATCAGAGAGCAGTGTGTTATTTTCCGTATTTTAAAAAAGCGTAAAATTAAAAGCTTTACGAAGCTTTCTGTGATTGGTCGAACCATTTAGAACCTTATGAATGGATATTCTTTAGTTGATTGATTTACCACGAGACGTCGCAAATTGATAAATTTGCGAAAATGTGGCCGTAAAATAATACAACTCATCTCTCATTTAGAATCCTACGAAGGTTTATAAATTTCCTAGGCAATTTATAAATTTGCTGTTCTTGTTATTTTCCGGTGACATATATGCTGTAGCATACTACATCGCAGACTTGATAGTCTCATTGTCACCAATAAACCCAATTCATATCGCTATCTGGCAAAGTGATTGTTATTGATTATCAAAACACATGCCGAGGTTACGAGTTACGACCAGTTATTGTGTTAAGGCTTTCGGACATTGTAATTGTAAAGATAAGCACTAGTTCTAGGGTTCATAGATCTAGGTCATACACTGATGCAATCTTATACTATACTTGGGAATGTCCTAATACGCGCTTATAGCACTTTAGAAGAAGTTATACATGTTTATCATCAATGATATTATATTAAGATATGTCATAAGCGCAAAATTTTGAAGACGCAAAAACATCCTAATTAGGACGTCTATCCTTTAGGTGATTGGTTGCCGGTGCATTCACGCGCAACTGAAAAAACTAACTATCTCTGTTTTTCTTGTTGGTTGTATCATTTATCTCTTTTCTATAGTTTTGACTCGTATGTATGTGTGCTGCCGCTGCTGTGCGGAACACTTTACACTATGGCTCCGTGTCACTATCGTAGCCTGGCAGATTTTTTTATTTTGCAATACCGACTGTATACTCTTTGTAAATGTTTTCTGGTACGTAAGAACGGCTATTTCAATGGTTTTTGACTTTTTGACTGTTACATGTAGTTCACAGATATTATTTAGTATTCAGATAATCAAATGCTTGATTACTTTACTAAGAAGGGTTTTTTACTAAATATTTGAGATTGCGTGGTTAGGTATCTATTTACTTTAAAATATGTATACAATACATCGATCTTTTTGCGAAACGACTATAATTTTTGATTATTTCTTTGTTAAAGTCGTCTCTATCCATTTAATATTTATTTATATGACATTTTATGAGATGTAACAAGTAAATTATTGTTTTAAAGTTACTCTTAGACTAGAATGAACATGTGTGAAAACAGTTTCGTTATTTCGTCTCAGTGAAATAACCTTCGATAGCTCAGTTGGTAGAGCGGTGGACTGTAGCGTAAATCAGAGTCATCCATAGGTCGCTGGTTCAAATCCGGCTCGAAGGAATCTTTTGCTATTTTTTTTTTTTTTTATTTTGAAATTGAAAACGGGCTTCTAAGTGGCTCTTATAACCCCTTTCAAATTCGCTTTTTTTTTCATGTTTTATATTATGTTTGCACATCATCAAAAGATAGAGTTAATGTTTTAAAATGAGGCAAGAGAGACTTTAAAAATAATAAATAATTATTATTCAATAGTTAAATTCAAATATATAAGAAAATTAAAAAGTAATAGGGTTTATAAAATAAACTAAATAATTAAAAATAAAAAAGAGCTGTTTCCGCCCGGGATCGAACCGGGGACCTTGTGCGTGTGAAGCACACGTGATAACCGCTACACTACGGAAACTTGAAGTTGTTGAGTGAATTTGTTGAATAGGTCCGAAAGTAGAATTATTGAATGCGCCATAACTGAATACAACATAGCTACAAAATATACAATTTTGTTTATTCAATATCAATCGTATAGACGACAGATAATACTAAAATTACACAAGTGATATTTAGATAAGGCGAAACTAACTTACATACAAAAATTTTTCTTAAATTCTATTTAAACTTACCTTCATGTTGGAAACGAAGCGGAGCAAAAACAAAAAAACTATAGCTGTCAAAAAAGCGCGGCAAATGGACGCCTAGAGCGAAGGCACGAAACGTTTGGCGGCTATGGGAATCGCCATCTTGTCTTTTATACTAGAACAAATTACGTAGCTATTGACCACCCGCTGAATAAAGCTCATTACAGTTCATCCCGAGGGTGCGGTTATGGTACTAATTTGTAATACCGCCCTATATTCATACAATTTCATCATGCCATCTTTTTCTCAATTACCCCAGTATGTGCATCATACATTACCGGTTTTGTTCCATGTCGTTTTATTGCATGAACTTTAGCAGCAATGTAATCAGCAGTGTTCTATAAATAAGCATGCATTACGATTCTATATTTAGTTTGAAAACACGTATAATTTATTTCTATACCAGAACAAATGGCAAATTTTCTGTAATTGAAAACTGCGTAGTATTTATGAACGAAACAAAAGAATGAGAAAATAAAAAATAAACGGTTTACAGAAATAATTACATAGTACATATTAATATCACTAGATAGTATAAAACAAAGTCCCTTTTCTCACCCTGTCAATCTCATTGAGTGTGCTGAGATGTAATGTTTTAAGTGGTTTTTGATGCGATTTATTTAATAGGTAGATGTAGGTTAGAGTCTCAAGTTAAAGAGGTTCACTTTCACACTATAAAATAACCAGATATTCATTCTCCTTTTAATAAACATAGATTTCAAATATAAAAAAGAAAAATAATAAGCTTATTTGCTTATTACACCCACAAAAAAGTCGTCTAATCGACACCTGACTGAATTTTCGAATAATGTGACTAACTTTTAAACCCACAAACATTTTCTCTTTATTACAGACTAGCTGTTGCTCGCGACTTCGTCCCCGTTGATTTGTTTTTCCATTATTTCTTCGCTCCTTAGTAAGTCGCAGCGTGATGCTATGTAGCTGAAAGCTTCCTCGATAAATTGTCTATTCAATAAAAAATAAATGTTTCAATTGGAACCAGTAGTTCCTGAGATTAGCACGTTCAAACAAACAAACAAACTATTCAGCTTTATATATTAGTAATAGATATCGTTATATCGTTTTATTAGTAGCTAACTAAATTCTTGCTATACCAAAATAACGCCGCAAAAACTATTCCTTTCAGCAATCATGACGGTGGAAGGTGTCATGGTCACCTACAACTACTCCGACGACGGTGAACTAGCAAATATACTAACAGTCGCCGCGTCAGGCATAAAGTACTCCAACAGATGGGTCCTAACACACGGCTCAATACTCTCACCACTTAAACAGGCCAAAATCATCAAAGAAGCTAGAGGAAAACCTATCCTAAATGACGAATTCTACAACCAGTTGCCTGAAATGTACGTCACTTGTGAAAAGGAGGACTACAGGGTTCCAAATTTGTATAACGAAGTGGAGAGGTTAAGTAGGGAGAGGAATTTAAACAGTGATGTGGACTTTGAGCATAGTAGCTATCAAGCTAGAGTGCTTACTGGTCGGTAAGTGTCTGCGTTTTACTATAGAAAAGTGGGCAAACGAGCCGGAGAGGCACCTGATCGTCAGTAACCACCTCCGCCTACAAGCATTGGGAAGGGTCTCACGAACGTGTTGCCGGTTTTGACTGAGGAAGGAGTAAGCTCTCTTCTTTTTTATACTTAGATAATGCTGGGTTTTAGGTTAAAGAACGTGGCTATTTTGGAAGTCTTTTCAACGAATTCCAACTCTGTCCCGTTTTTAGGGATCACAGATTCCTGAGATCAAAGATTTTGGGTTTTTTTGTAGTGTATAGGGACTGCTGTATCTATTTTGTTCAATGTTTTGCAAATTGTATTGAACAGTTTCTACTGAGTTTGCATTTTTTTCATAAACACGTTCAGCTAAAGAGTATGCGAATAGCTAACATACGGCACGATACTCATTACAATACCATTAAACTTAAATTAAATTATTCACTACCATGAAACCATATCACAACAAACTCATGTGTACCGTCTTTTATATTTTGAAGATTCTTTCATCATCACGAAGTCGTCCCTAATCTTAACCTTTGCTTAAATTCATAATAAAAATACGATTGTTTTAATCATGAATAATAAATTAAGGTAAAAAAATCTTTAAAAACAAGCTTTTATTTAAATGCGCTAAAAAGAAAAAAATAAACTTTTACACTATAACTTTACTGTCAACTTATAACATTTCAAATTCAACATATTTGACACAATTTATATGTTTTAAAAGCTTGTCGCGAGATTTAAGTACCTACTCGTAATTTTAAAAGCAAGTTTTAAAATACCTGCCTATTAAAAATTTTAAACTAAGAAAGTAAATACGAGTACTTAAATCTCGCGACAAGCTTTTAAAACATATAAATTGTGTCAAATATGTTGAATTTGAAATGTTATAAGTTGACAGTAAAGTTATAGTGAAAAAGTTTATTTTTTTCTTTTTAGCGCATTTAAATAAAAGCTTGTTTTTAAAGATTTTTTTACCTTAATTTATTTTATACTTTTTAGTTTTCACCTTGTAAGTTCCTAAGTCTGTTCATCTCATTCAACGCATCATTATTGCAAGGTCGTTTGCCAGTTACCATCTAGTGGTTACCATCTAGCTCCAAAGTACTCATCTAGGCGAATCAAACGAGCCCAAACTCGATGGGGTTG
>JADANM010005443.1:1309990-1323390 GCA_026213755.1 Eurema hecabe
TCAATATCTAAACTATAAAATACATTTATTAAATTTATTGTTTTTACATTTTAAATATCGTTTTTTGGGACTGCAAATAGTGCATTCCTGCTGTAGACTCAAAACTTCATTAGGCTCTAAATCATTAACTATATACCACAGAGTAAAAATATTGATTGACTTGGTTGAGGACCTATATAGGTATAACATACTAAAATATTATTGAAATCGGAAGCATCGACCTTTTTTACCTGTCCGCTTGGCGTGGAATGCACCAGATGTGAACGTAACGACCTTCAAAGCAAAACTGGCCTCTTAGAAATCGTGCCGCTTTATACCCGCTCGGCAACGCCTGACTTATAGAATCGCTCACTCCGATCATCCTATTACTATTATAAAGGCGAAAGTTTGTAAGTATGGATGTATGGATGTATGGATGTTTGTTACTCTTTCACGTAACTACTGAATGGATTTGAATGAAACTTTACCGCAATATAGCTTAAACATCAGAATAACACATAGGCTACAATTTTTTGAGGATTATAAGGGAGGAAAGGGAGGGTCACAGTTTATATGAAAGTCCACGCGGACGGAGTCGCGGGCAATAGCTAGTATATGTATAATTCGCAGGAGAATCAGTACTGGCGGCCGGCTACCCGTACTTCAACGAGAACAATCTAGAAGGCCTGAAGCCCACGGTGACGAGCGGCCACGTCAACAGCGCGTCGCCCTCGCTCATACAGACCTCCTGCTGCGTGCAGTCCGGCTTCAGGTAGGACGGGCTGAATCGCGCTATTATAGTTTTTTTCTAATAGTATATATACATGTAGGTTAGAGGGAGATTTTTTTAGGTTCGGTATAGATAGAGTTTATTCGACCTTTTGTCGATTTCTAGTAGAATTTAGTACCGGTTATTCAATCAGAATGTTTATAGGAATCCTAGCTCTCACTTATACAGATTTCTTGCTGCATGCAGTCCGGCTTCAGGTACGGCGGCCTGCATCGCGCTATTATAGTTTTTTCCTAATAGTATATATACATGTAGGTTAGAGAGAGATTTTGTTAGGTTCGGTATGGAGTTTATCCTATATTTCTTTACACTTTAATTTTATGCAATTTGTAGCGGAAATTTAGTATTTCAGTACCAATATAATATAACATTCATCAGAATGATTTATATAAACCCGTTGCCCTCGCTCATACAGACCTGCTGCGTGCAGTCCGGCTTCAAGTAAGACGGACTGACTCGCGCTATTAAAGTTTTTTTCTAATAGTATATATTATACTGTATGTAGGTAAGACGAAAGTTCTATAAGGTTCAGTATAGATAGAGTTTATTCGACCTTTCTTTACACTTTTGTCGATTTCTAGTAGAATGTTTGTAACTTTATAGGAATCCTAGCTCTCATTCATACAGATTTCTGCTACTGCTACTGATACTGCATGTAGTCTGGTATCAGGTAATATAGCGGAATCCTGAATCGCGCTATTAAAGTTTTTTCCAAATAGTATATATACATGTAGGTTAGAGGGAGATTTTGTTAGGTTCAGTAATTCAGTATAGATAGAGTTTATTCTACTTTTCTTTACACTTTCCTAGATTTGTAGCAGGCAGCAGCATTTAGTACCGGTTATTCAACGAAAATGTTTTATAGTTTATAATGTTTTATATATTTAATTGTATGTTTGTACGCAAAACCTTCAATCGTAATAGGTATTTGTATATTTATGTATTATGTAATTGCAGTGGGGGTCCAATATTCCGTATAAGTAGTGGGTCTAGTCGCGCAGAAGTGTTGGGCATTATAGTGAGCAACGCTAAAACCGAGACGGGAGCGTGCTACCCCTACATCAACATGGCGGTGCCTTCCCGAGCCTTCAGCCAACACATACACCAGTTTATACACGATAGAGGTCGGTTTAAACATTTAAATATTCATATTTGAAAGTTAAACTTTACAATACCTTTTTAACCGACTTCAAAATATGGAGGTGTCTTAACTTGGCCGTATCTATTAGTTTTTTTTCTTTTAACGTTTCATAGTTTATAATATTTATATATATTCGTTTTTACTTAAATATTTTATTAATAAATTACGTGATAAGATAAAATCATTAATATTGTAGTAGTAATTTTTAAATAACCTATAAATTAAACCGATGACTATCAGATACCTATATAAATAAACTAGCTGTTGCCCGCGATTCCGTCCGCGTGGACTTTCATATAAACTTTAACTTCCCCTTTCTCCCCCTTATAACCGTTTTTTTAGTTAAAAAGTAGCCTATGTTTTATCTCAGGCTCTAGACCATCTGTGTACCAAATTTCATTACAATCGGTTCAGTAGTTTTGGCGTGAAAGCGTAACAGACAGACAGACAGACAGAGTTACTTACGCATTTATAATATTTGTTTGGATAATTTAAATATAGTTATATTAGTTTCCTAATGTTTTATTTTTTATATTTTTGTAGGCTATACTTCTATACTAATTACTAATATTATAAAGAAGTAAAGTTTGTGTGTTTGTTAAATTGTAAGCGGTAATCTCGGGATTAGTCATTGTCATCTATACAAATGTACAGTAAGTATAATATAATGATTTTATTTATTTGCAGATGTAACAAAATTGTCAACGATTGAGAAAAACCAAGAAGTCATCCAATCGCAATGGAGGTTAATGCCGTATCGGTCAAAAATATAAAAAAATATATTCTTTACTATTTAAATTTATTTATTTAAATTTATATAAATTATATAAATTTGTTATTTTATTTAACATAGAATGTTATCAAAGCTCGCGGGATCGATCTTTGTAAGTTTAAAAGAAAAAAAATTAAAATGTCTTTCATAGAAATTAATGAATAAATAGTTGAACGTGATGACGTCATATAAAAATACTGATGAAACGGTTGCATGTTCCGCGCTCTCGCTTGCAATAGAAGCTTTTAATGGAACGCCTCAGAGCGAGGTAACGACGCATGAGTCACGTTTTTTCGTGCATGCAGCCGACTTATAACGTTGTCAAATCAAAACAGACGATTGTTTGACCAATTTTAATTAATAATAGATTAATAAGAAATAAAAGAATTTCAAGGTTCGGTGGAAGATACTGTATACTATAAGATAGTTTCAAAATGTAAGGATCCCTGGAGGATATTCTTGTTGAAAACAAATTATATGAAATTTATTTGTTGGTATGTGAATGTTAATTTTTTAATAAAAGACTTTGGAAATATTTTTATTAATTATTTTATTATACCCTTACACTTTTTTTAATGCTCTCTATCGTTTTTAGAACGTCTCAGAACCCTTGAGTAGTGTAAATCGTTTTTTTTAATTAGGATTAGATCTACGATTTTTTTTATTTTTATTAAGTGGTGAGACGAGCTAGACGCCCTCCTGATGGTAAGAGCAACGCCCGCCCATAACCAAAGTAGAGCTGCCCAGAACATTGCTCCGGGCAGGGGTGCACTACATTGACGCTCCCCACTTTGAGTCATTAGATGTTATGACTCATTAGCCCAGTAATCTCGCTGCCTGAATAAATATAAACCACATTTTTTGCATTAAAATCATCCTCGTACATCCAGGATTATTAAACAAAAGTATTACGTAGATTGGTCCAGCTGTTATCGAGTTATGTGCTTTCAAACACATTTTGCTATTGATATTTATATAATAGATAGATTACAGAATAAATCTTCTTGATACGACCTTTTTCATTCTATAAATGTCAAATTAACAATCAATACATCTTGTGTTTATTTTTAAACTGAAAATAGTAATAAGCTGGTAAAAAGATTTAAGGAAATAATCCTTAAATGGCACGAAAAGGCCAGGTTTCGATCCAGGATAACATTGAAAGTAACGAAGAATTTGAAGCTTATCTGCAATCTCATTACAACCAGTTAATATGTATGTATTTTACACTTTTATTACTAAGTTTCTAATAATAAAGTAAATATACATACTATACGTATACTTTTCAAGTAATAGTATAATTAAGTTATGAAAGTTCTCTTAATAAAGGAACTACAAAACCTCTGAAGTTATAGTACGCGTCATTTATGTTTAGCGTTGGACGAGAATAGTTGCGCATCGATAGAATCGCGCTCGTAATTGACGTATTGGTGCGAGAAAGACAACACAACTGGGGAACCATTCAACGCTCGAGCACCCGACGATCACGCGCCCCGCGCGCCGCGCCGTTACCTCGATACCTTATTTTTGATTTCTGCGCAGGTTTCTTTCAGCGCTTAAGATTCGTGACGCGTACTATACCAACCGTTTAATTTAAGTGTAGCTAACAATTTAATATAGGTAACAGACCTGTTTGTCCTTCTTACTCCGTGTTCGACGAAATTACGAATAACATTCTTAATAAACATTAAAAAAAGCAACACAAAGAAATCTATTGTAATGGTTTGAATTGCTGTAATACGCCGTGGCTTTAGGGCTTAGACTAAAAAAAATTCAATATATTTCGAGAAGTATTGCTCTGTTACAAAAATAGTTGTTAAAACAATATTTTATTATAAGTATTTTGGGATGATTGGCAATGACGTTGGCATCATCGAATGATGACAATGAGCTTCGATTTTTTTGTTATCTTTCTTATGAGACACTCACTACAAATTAATCCAACAGGCATGGAAGTGTATTCCGAGTTCTGTGGCTACTGCCTCGCTACGGGAAATGCTATCAGAAAAGGAAAATTGGAGATCGGACAGGACCGCATCGCTATGGTCAAGGTTCGATGCTTACATAATGTATATCATAAATAAATAAATATGCTATACACAGCGCCACCTAGTTCCTAGCTAAGCCGAAGCTTGTGTTATGGCAACGAGATAACGGAATAAATTACATATACATACTTTTCTTTTGTAAATACATACATACAATACGCAGACGCCAGAAAAATACAAATGGAAATTACAAATATATTTTTCCGGTTTGGGAATCGAACCCAGTTGAAAGCAAAAAGCAGTTGTGTTACCACTACGCCAAGCGGTCGTCTTGAATCATCAAATCTACAAATGAAATAATTGTCCCCTAACGTAACAAATATATTTATCTTATATCCTTTATATGTATTTTTCTGACTTCTTCATTCTGGATTAATGTTTTTACTACGGCAAAATACCTACACATTTTTTTATCACTACAGTCGTTCTATTAAAATAAAATATATTTCAGGCTCTTGCAGACAATATCGAAGCTTTATCAAGATTTAAGGATAAAAGTGAACCAGTCTTTCTTTTTATAATGGTAATTTATTTATTCTATTCTAATCTTGGTGAAATGGCAGTGCTGTATTGCCATAATTTTGACAATATTTTCTTGTAGGTGGATAAAATAAGCTTCAAGTGTTATTTATTTATTTATATAATAAAGATACTTTAACATTCAAATACATCTCAGATTCTTAGCTAACACTACTACTACTACTCTGTTCAAATAAAGTAAATTGTTTGTTCATTTAATAGACTTGTCCATTGAACTATATTAAAAAATTATTGCAGTCAAAAATCAAACAGAAATTAAGATCTTTGTTTTCGACTATCTTTACATTGACAATTATCTAAATGTTTCAAAAAGACGAATCTATTCCATTAAAATAGAAAAATATGTATATTACTAACCGTCAAAATATTTTAGTCTATGATAAATACTTACTAAATACAGAATATAAAATGAAAAAATCAATCAGAATAAAAATAATGTAAAATCGATTTTAGAAAGGTAAGTTAACGCGAGCAATGTTCGGCGCGAACGGTATAGAACTATGTCGCATAATGGAGGAAGAGTTGGGTCTGATGCAGCGGGAGGTCGACACCGGAGTGGAGAGGCATAAGCAGGAGATTCAGGAGCTGTTGCCTGAAGAAGCTGTAAGAGTTATCAAGCTATTATAATTTATAATCTGATAAGTAAAGCTGTACTGTTCATCTGTCATTCTGTCATTGGTGGCTGCAATATGACGTCAAAATAACGTTGCTTGTTTCTACGCAGCATACGTTGCATAAAGTTAAAAGGAACAAACACACGTCGTGGACATTACTTATAATTTTTAGGGTATAAAATTGTTGAGTAAATTATTATGATTATAGGTATGCTTTATAATTCTTATTGACCGTAGACCGTCTATGAAGTAGGCTATAGATCTATTATATCAAACAGTATTCAAGCTTTCTTTAATTCTTAATAGGTGTTTATATAAAAGTATTCTAAATATTTGTTTGCTTGTTACCAATAACTAATAAATAGAACTGTTATTAATCGCTAAGCAATCTGTGTACGTAATTTTCAATCGCTCTAGGCAAAAATAGAAGTAGATTTGAAGATCGAAGAAGAAGTACGTGAGCACGTAGAGCGACTCCGAGTGCTAACGCTAGCTGCTCGCAAGAAACGCGTCAACGAGCGTCTAGCCGTGCACATCCGACGACTCAACTTCATCATGTTCTGGCCTCACTGCCATCAAGCGCATTACGATCTGTATGAGAAGTGGGACATGATCAGTAAGATCTTAGAAGTCTCATTAGATTATTTCTAATTATTATACATTAGAATCAGTCTATACATATAATAAAAACGTAACAAGTCGCTATCTGTACATGGAAGATATATGAGAACAAATATTATCCCATCAAAAACAATATTTGTCAAAAAAACCAAGTCTCCCAACTCAATTGTTCTACGGTAAAAAGTTATGAGATCCATGTAATACCAAGTCGGTTATTAATTTATTCAGTCTCTACTTAAGCGACTTTCTCGTCTTAACAATTGAAAATCAATTGTGTCTGTAATATTCGTACTCGAAGCATTAAGTTGTTAGGTAATAATTAAGAGGATTTTATAGTGACACATATATTAAAAAAAAATAATGTTTTATATTGAGACTCGGCCATCGCATGAAAATACGTATTAATTAAATTATTATGTGCGATGGCCCAGAGAGATTATATGAGAAGTGGGACATGATCAGTAAGCTCATTAGATTATTTCTAATTATTATACATTAGAATCAGTCAGTTATAAAATTTGCTGCACGCAAGTAATGCGTCAACGTGCAACAATCTGTCCACATTCGAGGTATCATTTTCATTGCACTTGCCGTTAGAATTAGTATTCCATTTAGACCATTACTTATTCCTTAAAATTCTTATTACTAGGTTCTTTCCCATGATCAATAATTAGAATAAGTCAGTGTTAACTCTCAGCGTTTTCCAATTATAGCAATAGAGCGCATTATGCGGCATAATGCTTAACGTCAGTTCTTTATTGATATATCGAGCACTCTCAGAAGAACTAAGTACTGCTTTTGTTTTATTTAGATAATAATCGTATATAGCTACATAGATGATCAAATGTAAATTCCTGGAAGTACTACAAAAGTTTTCTACCGAAATTAATATTTAAAACACTCTCATTATGTACTTTCATAAGACAGAAGACTCCCTTTAAATTTCTATCCCAATGCTTATGGAGCCTAACTAATCAATAACTTTTTCCAAAAGACATCCAAGTGGCAGCAAAAGAAACATTCATCATAACGGAGGAAGCAGCGAAAGAGGCACTATACATGAGCGACGTGGAGCCCAACGAGGCGTGTCTGCACGCTCTTATGAATGGAGAAGCCCTTGTTGTGGTGTTTAAGATGTTCGATACCGATAACAGGGACTTTGTTAGTTAGTACTATTGAATGATCCTTTTTGAGCAGGGAAATAGGTACTTATAGGTTACTAGCTGTTGCTCGCGACTTCGTCCTCGTTGATTGTTTTCCATTATCTCTTCGCTCCTCTTAGTCGCAGCGTGATGTTATGTAGCCTAAAGCCTTCCTCGATAAATTGTCTATTCAATAAAAAAAGAGAAGAAGAGAAGTAGTTCCTGAGATAAGCGCGTTCAAACAAACAAACAAACTCTTCAGCTTTATATATTTATAGGTTATATTGGACTTAGAGAAGTTTTTACTTCTTTCTTATATATTATGGCATTAGCGTTTAGCTTTTTGCCAATGTCAAGTAAAATCGTCATCAAGTCGTCTTTAGTAGAGTCAGTAAGTCGTTTCGTTCTGCCCTTCGTAAAGTGATAGTGAGCTTTACGAAGAACCTAGACGAATCTTGGAGCAATCGGAACGGCGCTACTGAGCGCTCTCAAATGAATTCTTCATTTCTTGGACACTTATTAGCTAGTTTACTGCATGATACTATCACAATCATACATTAAATCACTTTATGCACCAAAAAAGGAATATTCAATCGAGATTACATATAGACGCCGAACGATTCCCGCCAAAACTCCGAAGTTTTTACTTACTAGTAACTTTCTCTTTGATCACAGACAAGACAAACGCACATAAGATTAAGGATACTCCTTTCTTTATGGTCTAAATAAGTTTTTAATTGTTTTCTTAATAGTACTGCTAGTGTTTTATGTTGTTCTATGGGACGTAACGACCATTATAACGAAATAATCCTTCTTGTTATGCGTTTGTTTCTTTTGGGATAAATATCAATAGGTAATGTATTCATTGCTACTTAGGATCAACGTTCTTATAGAAACCATTTAGTAATCTCACGAAACTATCAAGGGCTAATGCGTCACGCGTTGTATGAGGAGATCCCTGTACCCAAGGAAGACGTGCCTCCCGAGAAGCAAATCCCTCCGATACCAGCGTACGAGCGGTATGCTACAATCAGCAAGACTGCCAGGGAAGTGCGAAGGGACCGCTATGAGGCGCGCATGCAGAAATTGGTAAGTTCTAGTACTTATATTTGACGATAGGTGGCGGTACTTTGCTGCTCAGTCGTACTATTACTTTTGTTACATGTCTTAGTTATAAGGTCAGGTGTTGGTGCCCTAATATTAATATTAAATATATAGGTGTAGACACAATAATAATGGAATGTGGATGCTGTATATGGATTTTTTAGTCTTATTCAATTGGAGATATAATATAATAGAGTATATATACTAAATCTCAAACTGTCTTCAAAATCAATTCGATCTAGTTAGTATTTGTTCCTCACATAGTCTATTAAATGTACGTATTTAAGCTTTTATTAATTTAAGCTTAGAGCTCAGATTCTATCTACGCAAATTTCCATTTATCCATATACCTATATACCAATACTATAAACGCAAAATAAAACCTTATTAAGCGTGAAGAAAGAGAAGAAAGAGAACGTCTCGCAGCGGAGCAAGCTCGTCTCGCGAGAGAAGCTGAAGAAGAGAGGCAGAGAATTGAAAAGCAACGGCAAGAAGAAGAAAGAATGGCTCGCATACAAGCTGGGGTATGTGTTTTATTAGTTTTAGTCCTATTATTTAATTACTTATTAACAATTTTTTACACAAAAATAGTAAGGAATCTAAAATCTAAGAAGTATAGTTAAGTGTAAAAAGATTATTATAGATTAACTTTTAGTACGAATAAGAACTAGCTTTCTCCCTGTGCTACCAACCGCGTAATATTCAACCATGTTTTATTACATTTCATGTAACGCCCATGTGCCGGGTAAGTATATCTCTATATAATATCTATCAAAAGTTATAAGTCCCTTTTAATTAACGACTAAGTCTAAAGTAACTTAAAGTTCTTAGATTTCTATTTAATATATCTAATTTTTAATGACGCAATTGCAGCTTCCAGCAGACCCAGAACCGGAAGAGACAGGAGAGGAGATGGAAGGAGAAGAAACAGAGAAAACAGAAACTGAGGCTGGCGAGAACGTAACTGGTTTTCTATTTATTCTGTATCTTCTTCTATTTCTATTTATTTCTTTACCTAAGGTATAGTCAATTAGAAAAGTATATCAAGCTATCTTATCTATTTCCTTTTAAACTTCAAAGCCAGAAGAAGAAGAAAAAGCAGAGGAAGAAGAGGACTTCCATTCGGATATATCAGTAGAAGGGGAAGATTACATCCCTCCTGGAGGGCTGTTTGTGCCAGGCCTTTACTCGCCACCCAATGACCTGGCGAAAGCCAACGCTTTAGCATTCTTCTATCCTAAGGCCAGTAATATTACATATCTTCACCACACAGTATAAAAATGCCGCTTTCTCCGTCTCTATATATAGTCCGCCTCATTTATGTTTAGCGCTGGACGAAAATAGCTGCGCATCGGTAGAATCATGCTCGTAATTGACGTATTGGAACGAGAAAGACAACACGACTGGGACAACCAATCAACGCTCGCGCACCCGACGATCACGCGCCCCGCGCGCCGCGCCTTCCCCTCAATACCTTATTTTTGATTTCTGCGCTGGTTTCGTTCAGCGCTAAAGATTCGTGACGCGTACTATATCTATGTATGCTTAAATCTTTTAAATAATATATAATAGATAGATTTAATCAAGAAGAAGGTTAATGTGTACAATAGGTACATCTATATGCGAGTGACGCCAGAGATAGGGGGGCTAGTATATTATAATTAACCAAAACTATTACTTTTCGTAACGAATCCTAAATCGCCAAGTTTTGAATTATACATCCGACATATCCGTTTTCTTCTTCCCAAGGAAGACATTGGTATCAGTTATAGGACCCGTTAAAAGGGTAAAGTGAAAATAGAAATGTCGTATTAGGATTATTATTTATTTTTATTGTATTTATTTTATTTATTTATTTTACCCTTTATTACAACGAAGGAATATTAACAATTAGACAGATAAAAGAAATTTACATGTAAGAGGCGGCCTTATCACTTGAAGTGATTTTATTGACTAATGGAGGAAGAAAACTTTTATTTGTCGATCTTTATTATTTTAAATATTTTTGTTGCAGATAGTATCAGAATTAGCTAAAATCGAATCGGAGTTCCTCCCTCCACATGTGCTGGTTATGTTTCATATCGACAAGCGGCAGGAAGTCAAGGAAATTATGGACCAATATCGCGATGAGATGCTCAATGTAAGTGATTATGGTTTGTGTTTAAAATCATTTATTCTCATAAAAAACACAAAGTCACTTACATGAGAACATTAAAAAGAATAGTGAACTATTTTAATCGTCGACACAGCATAATATAAAACACAACAACATATAACAATAGGTGATCTTTACAGGAATGAAGCATTTAACCATAGCAATTTTGAGCAACATATTTCGCTAGCCGCGATTTAAAAGTGCCAAACGATTCCAGATCCTTTATTTCTGGGGGTAGACTATTGAATAGTTGTGTTTAAAGGTAGCATTAAATGTACGTATGTATAGGTCGCGTCATTTATGTTTAGCGCTGGACGAGAATAGCTGCGCATCGGTAGAATCGCGCTCGTAATTGACGTATTGGTGCGAGAAAGAAAACACTATGGGGAACCAATCAACGCACGCGCACCCGACGATCACGCGCCGTCCCCTCGATACCTTATTTTTGACTTCTGCGCAGGTTTCGTTCAGCGCTAAAGATTACGCTACTTATACGTCCTAACGCGTGTACGGAAAACTAAGGGATCTAATCATTTAACACACATTATTGAGTTCTCCCCTTAATTTCTTTCTTACTTCTTCTCTGAAAAGCATGCTGTTCGATCCTTATATCCTTTTCGACGCTCTGGTATTCGTGTCTACCTCATATAATTTTTCAACTTTTCTCACTGTGATCGCATTTAAAATTATGTGCCAGAAATTTTTAGTAATTGGTTTTTATTTTTATCAATATTAATTGTGCTCAATTTTAATTTAACGATTAAAAAATTCTATTATATAAAGTCAAGTTCGATAGACACGTTTAACCATCAAGTGGGTCTGTGATCACGGAATAAATGTATTTCTTCATAAATTTCAGTATGGAATTTTCATCGGTGACGATCCCCACACCGCTGAGCACCTCGCATACACAATCAAGCAGTACGATCAAATGGAAAGAGTGAGAAAGAAGTAAATAGTACATGTATTTAAACATTTTAATTTACTTATAAGTTATAATTAAATCTTAAGACTTCTTAGTTCTTTATAACCATAAACCATAAGTTTATTGTGTTTTTGAAACTTAACAAAAATAGAGCTCTAACCACTTTAGAACTCTATTATTATATATTATACTCGTATCCATGCTAATATTATAAATAACTCTGTCTGTCTTTCCATTTTGAATTCCAAGAAATTTGGTACACAGATGGTACCCTGAGAAAGAACATAGGCTACTTTTTAACTGGAAGGATTAAAAGGGGGGGATCAAAGTTGATATGAAAGTCCACGCGGGCGGAATCGCGGGGAACAGCTCCTCATTTATAAATACTGAAATATTTGTGAACAAACTTAAATACCAATTCTAGCAAAGACCGTCTAGCTGTAATGGTTTCCCGCAAGAGGAGTTTGCCTCTCCTCCAGTTAGCTGGTCTGAACCCCTGCTACATCAGTTCGGACGTGACCACGGGTGAGAAAGAGTGCCTCACTATGTTCCCAGTGGGATACGGAGACGATTACTATGAGGAGCCTAGCATCACTGAGGAAGAGATTCAGGTGGGTTCAATAACTACTAACTACTGGATATAGCTTTTTCTTGTATGCGTATCTGGAGGTTTGCCTAATGAGGCGCCCATCTAGGTTGGCATTCTATACATATAATAAAAACGTAACAAGTCGCTGTCTGTACATGGAAGATATATGAGGAAAAATATTATAGGAGACCTTTATTAACGCAATAGAACCCAAAACAATGTGCACGCTAATCTCAGAAACGGCCTATCCTATCTAGATGGGGTTTTCACTGATATATATTGTGGTATGCTTCACTTAACATTTAGTGTTTAATTCATGTCAATCGGTTGATAAATAAAAAAGTTATGGCAATTTAAAGAATCACGTTGAACTTGCTGAACTGTTGGCGCGGGTTAGGCATTTTCAAAAATGCTGCAAAGTCAAATTTCTACGCGGGCGAAGTCGCGGGCACAGCTAGTCATAAATACGTTTCTGGCTTCCAATTAAGAAGAAAAATCAAATGTTCTATAACAAATGGTAATTAGGGATTGGATCTTTTTAAAAAATCATATTTATTTTTGTTTAGGAGGTAGTCACTGTTCCCGATGCGCCTGAAGCTGCTGAGGTGAGTATAACGTGTTTGTAGGTTATATCTCCAACTATAAAGATTGTAAGAATGTATGTATGGACGTATCTTTGTTATTCTTTCACACAAAAATGGCTGGACCGATTTAGTTGAAATTTGGTATCTAAATAGGTGATAACCTGTATTAATGTATAAGATACTTTCATTCTGGTATTTCCCCGGGAACGGGAACTGCGTGGGTGAAACCGCACGGCGCTGCTAGTTATAAATGTGATAGTTTGTTAGTTTTGTTGTATGTTATTCTTTCACGCGAAAATGGCTGGACTGCGTTTAATTAAGGCTTTTTTACAGCCTGAAGCTACTGATGAAGCGAAGAAGGAAGAAGACGAAGACGAGGACGAGGATTAAGTTTAA
>JADANM010005443.1:1336526-1353925 GCA_026213755.1 Eurema hecabe
TTTTTTTATTTAAATGTTTTACCATGACTTAAATTTTATTGTATATAATGATTTAAACGTTCTTGTATATAAAGCCCAGCTAAATAAAAAATGTATTTTTTTATTTGATTTTTAGCGGTTTGTACTTAGAAACAGTCTAACGGCCTAATACTCAAACGCAAATCATATTTAAGCACGCCTTAATTGTATGATAGTTATTTTGACAGATTGGTATGGTGTCACTGTCAACTGTCAAATTGGACCGATTTGAGTTGTACTTATGTGGTAAATTTGAATAGTAATTAAGTATTCCGACATTAGATTTGTAGCGACCGCTACTAATGCGCCGAGATCTGCAACGCGCTTATGATATTTTTTCGAGACTTAGCATATATAGAACTTATCGATATCCAATAATTGTGGCCTTAACAGAAGCTGTTCGACTTTTCGAAGAATTTTTTGATTCATCTTCCCTCTTCCACAGATTGTAACTACAGCTTGTAGTTTTTGCGTAAAAGAGTAACAGACAAACAATCATATTTAAATTATTAATCTTATTGTATATTTAAACTTATATGTGATCTTGTACGTATTTTTATATCTTCTTACTGTCACCTTAAACTAGTGACTGCTACTAATACTTTTAAGATATTTTTTCAAAACTTTACATAAGTACAACTTCTCAACATTGAGCCAGTGGGATCTATGATTAGATGATTACTAAAGGAAGATCTTTTACTTGAGTGGTAAACCTTATTCCCTCCTTCATTTCACACATCTTCATTTCAAAATAAAAGGCAAGTTATCTTTAATACTGATTTTATTTGTCGGCCATCGTGAAAGAATGACAAAACATTTATTTACCTATTTTTAAGGAAGAAAAACTTACTTAAATAAACAAATAGAGAGCTATCTTATTTGCGAGTGTAAGTCAAAGATATTGCACTTTTCTACCCAGTCAACTTGTTAATTTTCTTTTCTGTAGTTGCCTGGAAGAAATCACTATGTAATGATAAGTTACACAGATTGTTCTTACGTTAAAATTTAAGATTATACAGTAACAGTACCATACAATACATGATTAATATATAATTTTTAATAGCTGGCAATAATATCAGATACGGGAAACGAAAATTAAAAGGAGCGATTTAATATTATCAATGTCCAGCTAGATTTTTGATTTTATCAGCTAAATCGTGTCTCTGCGAGCCATATCCCAATAGATCCAAACATCGAAAATAGTTATCAGTCCCGAAACAGCCAATCCTGAAATAATAAATAAAAACTTTTTGAATTATTTTCATAGATAACGTTTAAGTACTACGTAACACAATGACTGAGACGATTAAGTAATACGAAGAATAATAACTAGCAACATTTTTTAATAATAAAATTAAATAAATGTTACGTATCGCTTTGTTTCAATAAATTCTTTCCCCCTAACTGCATAACGCAATACTAGAAGAGGACCAATTATACTATGCGACTTGCGCTCGCTAAATCGCATTTATAAATTTCGCGTCAGCACAATCGCGAATAGCTTGCGACCTGGTTAAATGTGCGTTTGTTGATTGTGCTGACGCAAAATGTTGAGACCTATTCAGCCAGCCGAAATCGTATAGTATAATTGGTCTTATAGGTCCCACATTAATATGAAATAATATTCCATCAAATCATTTTTCGTTCTTGGCGCTATACTGCGATGTATTCAATAACGCTTATTCAAGATCTAATGTTACTTCAAACAAATCTATTCAGTACTTGTACCTATAAAATAGTAATACATTCTGACGAACCTCGCCATTTATAGTATGGACAAGTGTATATGTATAGATATGTATATGCACGATTTTTATGTTTTTCTAAAAGACAGTAGTAGTAGTTATTTAAGTAATTAAATAACCTCCAACGGCAACGCGAACAATGATTTGACTTAAACCTAGTTTTTCAATTATTTCAGCATTATGCGGAATAATGCTTAAAGTTAAATGTTTTAATTAATGTTTTTTTTCTTTCTTTATTAAAATATATCGAGAACTTTAAAAGTACTATGTAGTGTTTTCGCTGGATGCGCGCAATGACATGTGCAGTGCCAGAAAATTAACAAATGTTTTTCGTTAATTTGACATTGATCGCAATGTCGCACTATGCTCTGTAAAGTTTCATGTCTCGTTCACGCATAGTTAACGAGCTTTTTTTTGAAACTTGTACTTTGAAAAGGGCTAACCGCAATATTTCTATTTACCTGCAGTGTTCGTACAACTCGTAGAGCCCAATAACGCTATGACACTCGTCGCAAACGCTGCTCACACGATTAAATACCTCCAGGTCGAATTTACCGTTACAGCCCAGCGAATGGAATTCCCTTAACGTCCAATCTTTAGCAGTCTCGGACATCACCGTCGGTAGCAGAACTAGTACGATCCAGGCGAACATCTCGAGATTCCTTTAACTGTTATTAGTTTTTTTTTAATTAATATGTCAGGACATTTATACACAGCGCCATCTAGTTTCAAGCTAAGCAGAACTTGTGTTACGGCAGACAACGGAATAAATTATAAACGGAACATATACATACTTTTATAAATCTATATATTATTTATTTATATATATAAAGCTGAAGAGTTTGTTTGTTTGTTTGTTTGAACGCGCTAATCTCAGGATCTACTGGTTCGAATTGAAAAATTCTTTTTTTATTTAATTGACCATTTATCGAGGAAGGCTTTAGGCTACATAACATTACGCTGCGACTAATAGGAGCGAAGATATAATGGAAAATATGGAAAAAACGGGGAGAATTATTCATCTTTGAGGTCTTCCTTTGCGTGCGCTGCGAAAACGGTTCCAGATACAAAAATAATATGTATGAAAGAATTATTCCTCTTTAAATGATCTAAAAAAAAGTTCGCGACAGTATATATGTCTATCTTCTAAGATTGACTATAACATAATAATAGAAATAGATCCGACGGGGACGAAATCGCGAGCAACAGCTAGTACATATTATACATAGCAACACCAAGACCCCAGAAAATAACCAATAAATGAAAAATTATCAAAAAGACGGATTCGGACCCTCCGTCATGGATTGATTAAAAGTACTATAATTTTAAACCGACTTCAAAAAAGGAGGAGTTTCTTAATTCATCTGTATGTATAATATTTATTTTATGTATGTTCATCGGAAGTAAAACTATAAGTGTTTGTTTAGTTTAATCGATATTGTATAGATTGTTGTAGCATTTACTTGGTACCGACGTCTAAATTATAAAATAACTATTAAATCATTTCTATATACTAATGAAAATGCGTATAACTTGGAAAGCAAATTTTTGCGTTTTAGTTTGAAGGAGGTTTATTTTTTTTTTTAATTATTTTATAACATATTCCATTCATTTAAAATACAAAAGACTTACGTGAACAATGATTTTACTTTGTCTCAGACTTCAGTACAATTGGTGTAATTTTGAGATGCGATTTTTATATAATAGTAGAGTACGAAGTATAACGAAACAATTGAAAAATAATATTTACGGTACAAATTATTATAAAAATTTAAATAAAATATTTCATGTTTTTTCGTCGACTATGAAAATTGCTCTTAGTGATATATCATTGATTATTGTCGCTTTTCAAGTAGATAATTTTAGTGATATATAATTTTGTATTATATATATAATACATACATGCAATGGACATATTGTATGTATGCATTTGGCACAGTAAAGCCATGTCGTTAGGTCGACCCTTCCTTATATCACCACTTTTTTTTCTTTAACTCTTCTACGCAGTTATCTACAGTAAAGTAAACTTGAAAAATTTTCCTACTCTTGTTTAAAAACTTACGATAAAAACAACCTAATTATTTTTTTATAGCATACTATAGTAACCGTCAAAAATGTTTAGCGATTGACGAGAATAGCTGCGCATCGGTAGAATCGCGCTCGTTGGTGCGAGAAAGACAACACGACTGGGACAACCAATCAACGCTCGCGCACCCGACGATCACGCGCCCCGCGCGCCGCACCGCTACCTCGATACCTTATATTTTGACTTCTGCGCAGGTTTCGTTGACCGTTAAAGGAAATTGACGGTTACTATACATACCTACATATATATCAATATCTTACTAATATTATAAATGAGTAAGTTGGTGAGTATGGATGTTTGGATGTTTGTTACCCTTTAACGCAAAAACTACTGAATGGATTTAATTGATATTGGAATACCACATAGGTTAACACATAGGATAGGTATTTACCTCGGTATTGCCCCGGGAACGGAAATAACGCGAGAAAAACTACTGGGCACTGCTCGTCCTATATATATTTCAAAAGGGCTGACATAAAGAACAATGTTTATATAATTAATCAGTAAGCAAATCTTCAAAGTTGATCTTCTCTTTAGGCTCGCAAGGATTTGATGGATTTCTCTTACAAAAGTCTTCACAATCTCGTTTGTACTTGAAATTGTTTTCGTTACCACCACAGCCGGTGTAGAGAAACAGTTGACAGACTTTTAGCTCGGGGTTGTAAGCCCATCTATAACATAATTGTATTTTTGTGTACCTACGTTTATTATGGGATACATTTTTACTTATTGTTATTATAACACCCTGACTTCGCTTGCATAGGTATATTAAGATGTAAGCTATCCCATCTTTTAAGTTGGATCAAACTGCTCACGGTGTGCAAATTTAATTTAAAATCGGTTCAGTAGTTTAGGAGTCAATCGCGGACAACGTGACACGTACCTACCTAGCTTGTCACGTTGTCCGCGTGCTTGCTCAACATTATTGAGATCATGTGATCCTGATAGAATTAAGGTTAGTGATGAGTAGAATGAGCATGTTATATAAGGTAGCGAACGTTTGACAGCTATATCTTTGATTAGCAGCCATAAATCGTTGAATAATCCGTGGCTCCTAACCACTATATTAGGTCAGACACAGTGGAGCCTGAATACGGTTTAGTATTGTCGATAGAAGTCCAATATAATGCATCGTACTTTTCCTCCTTCTGGGAATGTTTAGACGTATAAAAAAGAGCTTCAGTTTTACATACATATAGCCGTCTACGTCTATCCATCATAAGATTTTTCCCAATAGAAATTATTATGAACCAAGCCTATTAAGGACAACTTTAACCTGTTTATTTTTTCATCACAGTGTCCCACAGCTGGGAACATGAAGCAGGCGTCAGGTCGGCCGTAGTGGCCAGCTATGTAGGCCCATGGAGGAGGAGGTACTCCTGAACTGCCTGGACCATAATCTGTTGAATGGCAAAGCTTATTCTATATTATCTCGTAATACATGAGTTCACCGGTATGTTTTGCAACTGAGATGAAATCCTCATTGCTCAAAAACAATCAGAACTTTGAATAGACAAAACTACATTTATATATTGCCAGTACTCATTATAGATTAAATGTGAACTTCGAGTTATTTCTTTTTCATAGTTAGATCTTGTACAATATAAAGAATAAAAATAGTAAAAATGTCTACGTCACGATTAATTGAAATATTGGATTTTTTTTACTCTGTGTTGAGTGTTGAGTGAACTATAACTTCTTGGAGCATCACATTCATAACTTGTAGGCAATTTTTTTTCTATCGCATCTTAGGTAACTATTACCTATAAGAGATGTTCAAATACCTTCCCACTCCTCAGGAAAGCCAGCATACCGCTGGCTATAGTATCCCTCCCAGGCATCATCTGTTGTACCATTCATGGACACGTTCCTATAGTAATTGAGGAAGTTCTTCCAGCTCTGTCCTTTAGTGTCAGGAACGCCCCAACCACTGAGGTTGCCAAGGAACTGTGTGTCGTTGGGTCCGTGAGGTTTCGGCTTCTTTTTCCCCCTATTTCCCGCGTCAGCGCCGGGCTGACAACACATAATGATTTCTACCAAACAGAGAGTAACCAGGAGCATTGTTTATTTATCTATAAAAAAGAGCGTTTGTCGCTTAGTGCATAACTCGATAACAGCTAAACTGTCGATGGTAGGTGTAAGGTATAAGGTAACAGGTAGAATAGGTAGACAGCTTGTCTATAATATTTCCTGTTAAATCGTAATTTAAAATTGTTTATCACTACTTTAGAAATGTTAGTCGAGCTTTATGATTACAATAACAATATCCCAAAGAAAACCTACGCAAATTGAGTTTACCGTGGGATAATGCCCCATCTATAGTGTTTTTCTATTGTTATTTTATAAGGAAATGAACTATTAATATAACCAATAAAAAATAAAACCTCAAATCCCACCACTTAGATATTTAGTTAAAATAATAAACAAGTGTAGGTAAAAACTTTACTGAAAAATTGTTTTACGAAAACTGCCGTGGTTCAAACTACTGCAGTTTTAATTACTTTTATGTTCACATACGTTAGTAATTAAGTTACAAATCAATTAACGCAACAGAAATGTTTTTAAGTAATTAAAAATTACGAATTTATTCAATGTTGTATATGGTATAACCGTTTACCGAAGTAGGCCAGCTAAAACCTTTCACAAGTAATGAGTGTCTGTCTCTCCATCTTTTTTCCCGAAAAGATGGGAAGATCTTTCTGGGAAAAGGTTAGGAAAATTTAATTTTTTTTTTTTTTTATTTTGCAAGAAATGTATAACATAGTTTTCACATTTAACTAAACTCGCCAAACTTTTACGTTTGATGGCGAGAGGCGCTCTTTTTACTTATTTTATTACACTTACTCTATTTAATAATTTTCCAATATATACGTTTTTAATTTAGCTTTTAGTGATTCTTTACTAATTTTAGCATCTCCTCTTAAAAAATCTATTTTGTTAAATGCTACTGACGTATAATAAGGATATAATAATAATAATAAAGAAATACACCATAAACTAAAAAAATGAAATTTACAGCAAAAAAAATGTTTTGACAATTGGCGGCACTATTAGTGACGATACGAAATGGTTTCCAAATATAACCTTATGTTATTTAGCCCTATAAAAACTCCTTATAAAAACTTTTTCCCTTGAAGGAAAGAGTTACAGTAAACAAGGGGAAAAAGGAAAAGTAATAGAACAATGTTCTATTACTCACTCATTGATGGTCGTCGGTAATGGCATACTTTCATATTATATTTTTGCATGTTCCATAACAGCACCTAAATTACTGATCCTATTTTAATGAACAAGACGTAAAAACATTCATAAAAGCAGCGTGAGGGACACAGCTACAAAAGTTTTAGTTTTATTTATAACGTGGGATAAAGTTTAAAAACATTTCTTTCATTACATAGTATTAAACTAAGTCACTTTCCTGTCTGTCCCAATGTATGCTTAAATCTTTAAAACTACGCAACTGCTATTCATGCAGTTTTCTTATCAGATAGAATCAGTAATTTAAGAGGAAGGTTTATGTTTATAATATTTGCTTAAAGCCAGCGTGCTTAGTACATAAACCGATGCTATTAAGAATTAAATATAAGTATAGTACGCGTCATTTATGTTAAGCGATTGACGAGAATAGCTGCGCATCGTTAGAATCGCGCTCGTAATTGACGTATTGGTGCGAGAAAGACTCACGACTGGGACAACCAATCAACGCTCGCGCACCCGACGATCACGCACCCCGCGCGCCGCGCCGTTTCCTCGATACCTTATTTTTGACTAAACGCTAAAGATTCGTGACGCGTACTATAAATAAATAAAATAAAATGCGGGTAAAACCATGGAGCACGGATAGTATGAAAAAAACACTAAAATAATGATAGTGCGTATATTTATTACCATTTAACAATAACTAATAGTACAAATTATTCTAGGATCATACACGTAGCAGTCTTTTTCAATCACGCTTACTGTTCTAATGCCGTTATAATGTCATCAAGTTAAAAAAAATATTAAACATATCTTATATCTTTAAGTTGTTATTGTAGAAAAGATTATTTTTTTCTATTAAGAATTTAACTAATATATTATTAACTGTATCCTCATACTTTTTTTTGAAGAACAAACTTCTTATAAAAACTTAAAAATACTTAAATTAATCTTTAAGTTTAATACTTCAAATTTACTATTAAATACCGATACATGTTATTTAAAATTAGTCAAAAAAAATAGCGAATTCTACAAAATTTATGAACCCATAAGTTTAAGCCTCAAATTATATCCTCAAAAAAAAACAAAAGTAATCATTTTCAAACGTTTTTCTTCTTTATCTTGACGTTTCGAAACAATGTTGCCAGATGATATTATAACGTCATTACGAACAGAGTAACAAACAGAAATAATTATATATTCATTAATATTTTTTAATTTCTTAGGTATACTAGTAATTATTCTAATTACACAATAAAAATCACAATGTCATACAAATATAATGTATTGTCGTTTATAATAAAATTATTTTCAGGTGCGTTTGAAATTTTTAATTTTATGGGAAGCAATATTTTAAATTATCATCATATTATTTGGTATTTTATGAGACATTAAAAAGTATATAACATTTTATTCTCTATACTAATGGCACGATTAAGGTAACTGTTGGACAAATTTAATAATTTCTTGCAACACTTTTCGGGAATTTTTGTATAGTCTGTAGTCTTTAAAGCTAGAAACAATACAGTTTTAATTTTTAGATTAAAAAAAATATTTTCTTCTACATTTTTGTATTACTAAATTGTTATATAAAAAACCATGTTTATAGATAGGCTGTCTCTTTTCACTAGTCCTAAATGATATGGGTATAACAGAGATAAACATAATAATATGTATACCAACTTTTTTGGAAAATCAAAATATTAAATTAAAATTACGACCGCACCAAAACGAAGTGAAATTATCTTTATAAAATTCTATAAAGACGTATCACTTTTTAATTAATCCTAATATTCACTAAAAAAAACACTAAAACAAAATTGTACTTTAATTTTCAAATTATATTTTTTAAATCACAACTATTAGTAATAATAGCCATAAACATTAAAATTTTAATCAATTAATACTCTTAAAATGAAAACGAACACGGTACAATTTTATTTTAGTTTAAATGTCAAAATCACACGAAAATAAACAAATAATTAAAAAAAAAACGAATTTCTGATAGAAATGTCAAAACGTATACCGGTATTACAGACTACGCAACATTTCAGTTCACACTGTATTGTACTACACGTTTTTTGACGTGTACTCCATTTTAAATTACTATCAAATGCCCATCAACTTATAATAGAAAACTTAAAGAAAACTTCACTAAAACTTTAAAAATAAAATTTTGCTTATGCATTGTCTGTAACATTGTGTCTTATCAATTATACAGCTTTCTCTTTCTAGCATCAGGATATTGTAATTCCAGAAAGAGAGAACTATAAAATTGTTAGTTACTATTCACATCGACATTTTCCACGTGTCAAAACATATACTAATAAAACTCCGTCAAAAAACGTGCAGTGTACACTGAACTTAGGAAAATATATCAAACGTTATTGTTTAAAAGTCGTCCAAACAGAAGTCGAAATGGTCCTCCATTACCTTATACTGGTTGCTCGAGAACCGACATTTTGGACACGTATACATCTGAAACATAACATTAATTAATTATTAATGTAAAAATCAGCACAATTCGGCATTCTGCGCCTCTGAGTCGCACAATGCCCTGTAATTTAAAAACCAGGATAACATTACTAACAAGAGTAAAACTGCATTTAAAATGTAAAATTAAGAAAATGGAAATTAATTTTTTTAACCTATTTATGTAAAATTAAAGAAAACACGTTTTAAGTTTGATTTGATGAAGTTGACATTGAAGTTGGAAGAGCAGTTTTAGATCACGAATATACTATACACATAGGTAATGTTTATTGTATAGGCAATACTATATGAATCTGCTAAACCAATTTTCATTAAAAAAAAGTCATCCGATTTTTTCACGAAGATTTTTCTAATCACACACACCAGGCCTGATTTTTAATTAGATGTTGTTAATTTACTTAAACAAGAGAAATATGATTAGGATTTTTTTTGTTATGGCAAGCCTTGCATAAGTTTCTCGCAAGAAAACGAAAAAAAAATTCTATTCGTACAACTTCATATGCATAATATAACAAAACAATACAACATGCAACACAAAAAACAACAAAAAAAAATTTTTTACAGCAGCAACACTGAAAAAATTTAATTTTTTAATTCGTTTTAGTTAAATTAGTTAAGAGTTCACGCGATGCTTAGACTCCAAAATCTCACCTGCTATTTTTCTATTTACTTTTGGTACGTTTAAAAAATAATAAAAATATTGAAAAAGCCTAAAAAATATATTTATTAACAAATTTAAAGAAAAATAAATTATTCTCCATAACATCTCATAAATATAAATGCAAATAAAATCGAGTTTATAGCGTAAACTTAACAAGACATAAAAACCCATTTTCCTCATACATAATATTATATTGTATACTAGCTGTTGCTCGGAACTTCGTCCCCGTCGGATCTATTTCTATTATTATGGTATAGTGAGTCAATCTTAGAAGATAGACATACACTGTCGCGGACTTTTTTTTAGATCATTTAAAGAGGAATAATTCTTTCATACATATTATTTTTGTATCTTGAACCGTTTTCGCAGCGCACGCAAAGGAAGCTCTCAAAGATGAATAATTTTTCCCGTTTTTTCCATATTTTCCATTATATCTTCGCTCCTATTAGTCGCAGCGTGATGTTATAAAGCCTAAAGCCTTCCTCGATAAATGGTCAATTCAATAAAAAAAGAATTTTTCAATTCGAACCAGTAGATCCTGAGATTAGCGCGTTCAAACAAACAAACAAACAAACAAACAAACAAACAAACAAACAAACAAACAAACAAACTCTTCAGCTTTATATATTAGTATATAGATTTATTTAGGCGCCCCATACACCTACAACAATATTGCACAATATAGCTGCACGCACAATATTATTGAAAGCTTAGTAATAGTACTGAAACATTGCACAATCATTGAACAAAATATTGAGCGAGCTTAATTTTTATTGGGCAATATTTTTTTCTTGCACTATGTAGGCTTAACATTGCGCAATATTTCTCATTTTAGTTTTCAGAGCGATCGCAGTCGGTCAGTCTCGCTATTATTTAAACTATTGTTCAGACTGGTTTTTCAATTTTGTTGAGAGAATTTATTGAACGTTTGGAATCAAAGGGGTTATTCAATATAATTGTACAATATTATTGTAGGTCTTAAAACTTTGTTCCATAAAAATGTCTGTTACATCTTACATGCTATTATTATGATTTGGGTAATCATAAAGTTTTGACTAGAAAAAAAATAAACCAGTCTATGATATGATAAAAAATAGCTTTTGAAATATAAATTCTTAACTGACAGACGGACCATAAATAAATCGAATTTACCTTTTTTGAACCGACTTCAAAAAAGGAGGATTCTCAATTCGACCATACTTTTTTGTATACTTTTTAGTAACGGAACCCTACAAATATGTTTTATATGTTATTATATAACAATAATAACACGTGAAAATACTGGTAAATAGTCCACTCTTTATCAGATAAAATTGCAAGCAGAAATCTTTTAACAAAATGTTAATTTGCAATTTTTGTATGTTCTATTCTCATACAAAACCGTGCAATAAAGCTAAAGTACCCGTAACGAGAAGCTATAAATTATGAAAACAAACATCTTTTACTAAGTAAACATTTTATACTGCGAGACAATAATAAATTGACCATTTAGTCACATATTTATTCAAAATATAATAGACGGGTTATATGAAAGTAACAACCTATTTAATTTAGTCGTGTCATATTTTAACGACGCAAAGCGCAATCGTTTGTGTTTCTTGGAACTGGAACACGTCCGTCGCAGGGTTTATAAACTATCGGGACGCCATTTTGAAATAAACGCGTCATTCAAGTTTGCGAACAATTTCATTTTTTTGTTGGTCTAAATGTTGTGAACTCCTGGGGGCCAACCACAATCTTTTACAGAACTATCATGTATCAGGAACGTTTTGTTTTAAGTTTATAATAACATTACTCAGATTCGTACCATGACCTCTATAAAACAATAATGTTTTAATCCCGCTAAGTAATGTAAAAGAACGAATGATTGTCTATTCCCCGTATTAGGAGAAAACGAGATAACCAATCCTTTTTGCATAGCGTCATCACTTTCGCACCAGTGTTCCGAAACACGCACTTACCATTAAGTTTTGAATTTTTGTCTACTTGTAATATTATACCATTTTTTAACATTATATGTGTGTATAGTAAATAAAATAAATAAACAATATTTTGAAATGAATTCAAAACATCATTTTTATCTTAATCTAAATCTTATCTTAAACATTACGTAGAGTTGTTTTTCAAAAACATGATGTCGCTGTTGTGATTTCATGAAACGGAACTTATATTAGTTGACGTCTTGTGATTTGATTATTTTGATTTTTGATGTCAATTGTCATTTCGATTATTAAATATTAATATTAAATATTTTAAATTTTATTTATATTTGTAGCAAGCAAATTTTCAAGTTTAACGGAAAGTAAGTACAAGTAAAATAGTGTTTTAATATCTTTCGTTTAGCTGAATTCTTAGCGCTTTGAATTTTAAGTCGTGTTTAACTTATTTGCAGCATTGTAGTTCGATGTCAGGGCGATGGTTAGATTTTCTGAGGAAATATTTAAATTCCAACTATACTATACAAGATATTGCCTACAACCGATAACAGTGGAATCTTGTAAATGAAAATGGCAAGGTAGAAGAACTCACAAGGATTGGAGAGGCTGGTCTTAAGTAATTATTATATTTTTGAATATATTATCTATTACTGCATGTCTCCCAAACATAATTTTCAAATTTAATTAATTAATAATATATAAATAATAAAATATAAGTAGATTTTAAGCGTTTGTGATGTGTATTTAATATTAAAAAAAATTAGTATACAGAATTGCACAAAGTTGAGAAATAATACACAACACTTTACAAAACATTGTAATGTATTTTAATTTCAGATACACACATTCATCTTTTTTAATACAAAATGTAAATACAGTAAGAGCTATCACCCACTTCGCAATAAAAATACAGTAAATAATAATAAGATTAACATATTTTGATATCATACATAGCTAAAAATTAATATTAATGTACACTTTGTCTATTTACAGATCTATAAATAACGCATTTCCCAGAGTTGGTGAACAAGTGAAGTCCCTATAGCCCAGCCTTGAGCACTATATTGTCACCACTTGGAGGCTACCAGTAAAACTGAGCTGCGATTGGCATTCTCGTACCATTGTCCTCTTCTATGGATATCCAAAATCACCTGAAATAATACTTATAATACAATTAAATAATTCATTTAAATTATATCTTTTACTCAGAACAAAACATGTTAACACATTAAAAAAAATATGGAATCTCAAAGATAAAATTACATATTTAATAATAAATTTATGCACAAAGATTTAGTTTATGGGTTTCTTGTTGCCTAATAAAGAATACTATTATTATTTAGTTGTTTTGCTGGCTCGGGTCTGAACATGTGGGTCACATCTATCTGTTCTACATAAAAAATGTCATACTGTGATAAGTATATGATGTATAAAACAAAAATTTGCTTACTGTGTTTATTTCTGTAGCATTCATGGTCATTTTCTGCTGTAAAATGTCCTTCAATTTTGCCAGTGAGACGATTATAGAGCCCAGTTGCATATAATCGTAATGCAGTCAGTACCTAAAAGTGTACAAGTGTTACACATATTTATTTCTTATTTATAAAATATCTATATCTTTCCGGCGATAAAATAGCCTTTTATATACCTCTTTCTTCACAGGCAATTCAGTCGATTTAACTGTTGGTTGTTTAGTAGAGGCCTCAACTCATCAGACAGCTTTTAAGTGATCTCCTTCGTTAAGCCTATATCTTATAAATAAACTCCACTTCCTCTATGTGGTCCCTCACATTTCTGCGACGTTGCTTCGATGTGTTTGTTTCGCTTCCAAAACTATTTACATTATCCGCTTCCAAAAACTAACATTTAAAATCACGCGTAATAAGGTATAATTTTGGATGCCTCCATACAAAAATACTACTTTCTAACAAATATTTACGAAAGTTTAATTGTTTTATTCACTTTTGCACTTAAAATATCCAGTTTTCTTATAGAATTTTACGAAACAGTCTTATTTCCATCCTAAATAATCAACTTTTTTATTATTGTCAAATTTGACATATAAACAATATTGTTTGCTGTCAAAAGGCATGTCATGGTACGGATTGAGTGAATGATTTACGTATTGTCGCACAAAACTTCTGATCGAAACAATGCTAAAATAAGCTTATTATTAAGCATGTCATGGTACAAAATTCGAAAGTAAGATTAAAATAATACTGCTATAAGAGATGGTGGTTGGCCCCCAGAACACTTATTTACAAAATTTATAGCTTCTCATGACGGTTACTTTAGTTTTTTACAATAAACAAGTTTCAACATGTTGTTGCAACAGTATGAGCGATTTGTAAGGCTGGTCGCACACGGGGCAGACGAAGCGCAGCGGCGGCGGCGTCGCTTCGTGTTCACCGCAATTATCTCCTTCCTCTTTCGTTTTCCTCTTTTTGCGCACCTTGTGTTTTGTACAATTATATTTAGCTTATTTAAAGTACTGACTTTTTATATTTAAACATAATAAAAATATCTGAACGTAAAGGGTATATAATGTAATTCCTGGAAACATTTTCAAATAAAATAAAATAAAAAATGTAATAATAACGTTATACAGATGTAGTGCAAAACTGATCTAAATTCAAGGAAATCTTCAAAAACTGGCAACACTACGCTTGTAGACCCTTATGTTGGCTATCAGCTGATTCATAATTTAGTTATAATTTTTTGTCTCTCTCGCACCTCGAAGACGAAGATAAAGCTTGTGAAAGAGGCAGTGTAGCCATGTGAACGTTTAATCCATACTAATATTATAAATGCGAAAGTAACTGTCTGTCTGTCTGTCGGGGGTTTTTAAATTTTTAATTTAATATTATAATATACCTTTGAATTCTTTTTATCACGATTAAGGGAGATATATCCTTCCCTAAGCTATAAGCTATCTCTGTATCAAATTTTAATGAAATCTGAATTCAAATCAAAAAATCAGTATCAAAAGATTCGTAATAATGGAAATAGAAAAAAAAATTTCTACTAGTCTACTTCTACGTAAAAAAATCTGAAAACTAAAATTTATTTTAATTCTATACTTATACTTTAGATGTTAACAACTTACCATATTCCCAGAAGTGGTGGGGGCCGTGGTGGGGGCGGTGGGGGTGTTATTGACCGTTGTTGTAGGCGTAGGCTTGGGTGTTTGTGTTTGTGTCGCTGGTAGCGGGTTCGACGCCCGGGCGGGCACTTTCGCTATGGCCGTCCTGTGCACTGACGGGCTTAGCTTCCGCACCTCATCTAACTGAAATAATAATAAAAATAGTTACAATCGATTTATCAAATCTAACCCTTCCAATGGTGAAGAGTTTGAATTTTGTCCGTTTGAAAGCGTTAAGTTTTAATATCTAATTAGTATAAATTAAAAAACTTGTAGTAACTTTCAGAGTAAACAAAGCGTTTATTTTAAGCAAGTTGAAGTATATTAAATACATAGTATAAAACAAAGTTGCTATCGCTGTCTGTCTGTCCCTATGTATGCTTAGATCTTTAAAACTACGCAACGGATTTTGATGCAGTTTTTTTAAAGATAGAGTGATTCTTAAGGAATTCTTAAGGTTTATATGTATAATATATTAGAGAAAGACTGATAAATTTAGAGGTTTCTAATGTGATGTCGTAACAAATCTAACGCTTTTTTGCGGTTATATTGCAAACGCTAGCTGAACCCTACGAGATAGACCAAAATATTGTACTACAGTATTGGCCACCTGAAAAAGTTCTACAAAAAAGTCCGCGATGGCATATGTCTATCTCTTAGGGATAACCCACCATAAAAATTTTTAATCCTATACTAATAAATGGTTATTTACGAAGTAATTTTAAAATATACAGCATTAATCTTTATCCAATTTAGTATCTTAAATAAATTGTGCATGTATTATAGATCAACATGCTTTTTACAGCATGTAATTTAAGTGAATAGTTCCGAAGATATTACAAATTTAAAATGCAGGGACATAGTTGTTGCGACGCCAAGGCCGGGTCGGTTGACAAAAATACTGTGAGCGTTGTGTATGAGGATATTCTGGAGTTGCACCCGTGCGAAGCAGGGGCGGGTCGCTAGTTAAATATAAGATACACATACATATTAACGATTTCGTTAATACTAACTTTACAATTTCAATATCACTATATCATATTTATTTTCACCTTTTCAAATTTTTGTACCCCTAATTTTTACATCCTTTATACTTGACGACCGCTTGGCGCAGTAGGTAATACACCTGCCTTCTGCGCGAAGGGTCGTGGGTTCGATTCCCACACCGGAAAAATATATTTGTAATTTACATTTGTATTTTTCTGGGGTCTGGGTGTTGCTATGTATTGTATGTATGTATTTACAAAAGAAAAGTATTGTATATGTAATTTATTCCGTTATCTAGTTGCCATAACACAAGCTTCGGCTTAGCTTGGAACTAGATGGCGCTGTGTATAAATGTCCTGAAAATATTTATTTATTATTATTTATTATTTTATTTTACAGGATGCAAAAATAGTATAAATTTTCCCGTCTATAACATTACCTGTGCGACGATCAGCTGGTGCTGCTTTTTCAGCAAGCGCAGTTCTGTGGCGACCTTCTCTCTCTCTCCCGCCATCTCTTCGCGAGACTTCCTCTCCGCTTCGAAGTCACTCCTGTTTGGTCAAAGTCAAAGATTTTAGCGAATTTCTCTAATAAAAATAATTAGTTATTTTTCTGAACGATTGAGACGCCATTTAGTATCGAAGTAAGGAGAGCTTATGTGATTGTGGCGACAAGATAAAATACATACACATACGTTTTTTTTTGTAACTATATGTCAGAGAATATAAAATTACATGGTTATTTAAGTGTGTTTGAATAATTAGTATGGCAATATTTATCGTCATAGATAATGCTGTATAACCATAAACATCAATGTTAAGTTATGCCGAATGTCATGAGTTGTAATCAGTCAGTAGTGCGTCCGGGAGCGGCGCCCGTGCGAGTTGTGCGCACTGATTGTTAGCGATGCAACATGGAATATTGATAATTAACTTCATCTTGATGATTCTCTAACATATATTTATAAATAAAAAAGCCAGGGTAAGTAAGATGTACCTATTCACACAGATGATTATTTCGGCGTGCCTGTGAGCCCCTCTCAAGTTGTGTAAAAGAAAACCGGGGAGTTTAGTCGGTAGCGGCCAAACAGTCTCCCCAAGGTAGTCCTAAGAGTATTTCCCCCCCCCCCCCC
>JADANM010005443.1:1418710-1447319 GCA_026213755.1 Eurema hecabe
GCCTGCCCCCCGCCTCGCCCCCCTCACCCCCGCGCGGCCGGAGGCTGCATCGCCAAGTACACAAACAAGTTGCAGTCAGCTTAAATATTTTATTTGGCGAGAACTTGTGCCGCAACTTGGGAAGCGGAGCGCGCGGCGCGGCCGAGCTGCCCCAACAAATACATGATATATCTGTGGCGACGTGCGGGAGTGCGGCCTGTGACATGTGTGATGTGTGATGTGTCACATTCGCAGCTGTAATACGCGCCACAATGCTGGCCAGGGCCCGCCTCGCGGGAGATGCTATTTATTTTTAGCTTAACTAGAAACGTGAATGTAATTTTAATTTTTTGTTTAACGAATTAAGTGATTCGAACTACAAAATCTTTATGGTGTATCTATTCGGCAAAGGCACGTTACACCTACATAAAGCTACACAGATACACCGTAAACGAATTATACCTAAACTTTATGTGTACACGAAACAAATATGAGTGAATGATTTCAAGCATTTGGCGAATGAGTCGAGTCGTGCTCGACTATAATACGACCAACCAATATATGACTTTTTAATAGATTTATATTATATAGATACTAAACAATAATAATATTTTAGAATTGTTATAATTCAGCATTTAAAAAATGAAGAGTTATTCGTTTTATGAATAAGGCCATGCAAATGTTGTTAGTGTTACACGACGCGATGTCTGTAGAGCCCGTCGCAGTGATGTTAGCACTATCCTTATTGCAAATGTCGTAGTTTGCGGAGTGCAGCGTCCACTGTACACTGTACAGCCTACAGCCTCTGATATTACAATTGTACTGGACATATGTATTTTATATTTCATAACCGTATTTCTATACGACTACAGGAGCCGAATGCGAATCAAGATAAAAACTAAGTGCTTTATCAATTGATAAATACAAGTAACACATAATGCATTAAATAATAAGTCAGTTGACGAGCAGCGCCGCGCCCCGCTCGCGACATAACGACCTGGAACTAAACAACTTTACTTCGAGAAAACAACAGTTGAATGATAGCAATTAGGGCGCTCAAGTGATTGTTTGTCGAAGACATTATCTGACAGCGAGCGGGGCTGAGGGCGGCGGAGCGCGCGGGGGAGGGAATATCACCAATTAGCGAAATGGCCCGTTAACTTAATGGAAGTATAGTACATCGCGCGAGCCGCCCCGGCCGCCCCGGCCGCTGGATTTATCACCGTCGATAACATTGCCCGATGACAATGCAATAGTGCGGTTCATAGGTCGGATCGTAGGACGAAAGGGTTGTTCTCTGTTTATGTTAATCACAATTTTTTTATGACAATTAAATACATACGATATTCTTGCGCTTGTTCTAGACTATAATAAAGATCAAAGTTATAACTTTTACTTGTCTCCAAAAATGCTTTTTGATATTAATAATTTATTTAATTATTTATTTGAAAAATTCCAGCCATAATTGTGACAAAAAGAATTGATAAGTTAGTTACTAGACATTGCATCCACCACGCACTTCTTGAATTGACTTAAACTCATAGAATGAATATCAAAATGATTGCTGTGATTATTTATTAATAATTGGTTGATTGATTAAAGAGTTTAGAATTCTTCAATATTTTCCCTCTATGATTATAATTATTAAAGTCGACTCAAACGTAAGGTTGTATAATAAGCTTCCATTTCATATTTCCCCGACACCTCGCCGCGTTGCATTAGTGGGAGCAAAAAAAGGGAATCTCGGCATCTGCCATCCGTCATCCGCCATCCGGCCGCGCAAATCCAATTACACTGTAGTACGGAGCTCGCCGACTAATGAGGAGTCGGCTCCGACGCGATTAAACCTCTTCGACTCAGTCTCACCTCTCGCACGAGCTAGCAGACACAACTTGACAGATGTACTGAGTACTGCGCCGGCTGACACACACAGCGGATACAGCGGATATAGCGGACACAGCGGATACAGCGGAGAAACGCTCCGACTACCGTTTGCTGCAGTTATAAGCTGCGTATCATTAGCTCAATGTATGTTTTACAAAATTAGGTGTTCAATGTAGTTATATAAAATATTATGTAAGCATAATTATTAGTTTACTATTAAATTATTACATAACATGAGTAGTAGTTTTCATACATTATTGCACAGTAAAGAGCCCCGTTCGCGCGCCGATATCAAATGTCATTAATATTGCATGCAAAATATAAACACCAGTGTTTATTTTAAACGGTTTGCTTGTTGTCACAAACAAACATTACACGGTACACTGTACATATGAACGACGCTGTACCTCTTATTTGGAATTTATATCTTAACGGTGTGTGATTATACATATACATTCTGTAATGATATTATAACTCAATATTCGTGTGGGTGACACGGCGTACTACCGCCACAGATAGTGTATTTTAATTGAAGTACGACAGTTATAACTTGTAGGTTATGAGATGTTTCGATAAGTTTGTCGCCGTCCAAGAGACGCGGGAGGCTTGAGGCTGGAGGCTGTGCATAATGTGTGTGTGTGTGTGTGTGGTGGCATAATATGTAGTTGAATAAAGATATGTTTGACTTTTAGTTGTTGAGTGTGTCGACTTTTGAGTATATACTCATCACATCATATATATGATGTCAATTATTTTTATTTATATACTATGAAGTGGTGAGACGAAATGTAGTAGAGTAAGTAAATAAAAAAAATATTTTTAAAATGAGTACAGTCACACAAACAAACATTTTCTTACATATTTTTTTAAACTGTTGAATCTACCTACCGTTCGCACGTAGTTAAAGGGCCCCTTGCCCCGCGCCCCTCGCCTATCGCCCCCGCCCCCCTCAACCGACTGCTTAGTGTGCGCCTTCTGGTTTGAACTTTTGAAACAACAAATCCACACAAGTTTTCTTTGCGGCTGAAACTTTTATGTGTCGCTTTCAGCGTATTCAACATGTTTTAATCCCACATACTCGTACACTTAAGTTGTTCCCTTATATAGTTGCTCTTCTACCAGTCTAGACTCTAAATCATAACGAATACGAGATTTTGTAAGATATGTAGGCAGTGCGTTACAATTAGGTCATGTCTTTTCTGTGGAATCTGATACCCTAACTGTGTCCGGGTTCTCGGGCCGGAAGCTGCTTCTAGGTTGCCGCCCGCGATGCTCGCTCGGCGGCCGCGACGTGTCGGCGACGTGTCGGCGACGTGTCGGCGACGTGTCGGCGACGTGTCGGCGTGATACGCGCGCACGAGCAACCCATCTGCCTTTTATTGTATTACGAGAATAAAGTGCACATACCTCGCGCGAAAAATGATCGCAATAAATTGGAGTTAAGTCGACAGCGACATAATCCTGCCAGAAATAAAATACTCCGACTGCAAGTGACCGTGCACTGGCGGGGGGAGAGGCGGGGGTGGGGGTGGGGTGGGGGGCGGGGGCGGTGAGGTGGACAATAAGTTGCACATCGCACGTGGAGCCGGCAGATAAAACCAGCATCTTGTTGCAGTTACGTCCGATGCAGCTTACTTTACCAAATATATGGCGCGCCGCTCGACCAGCTCCCACCTACTTAATCCAAATGCTTCCAACACCTGCCCGATGAGATTCTGTGTAATACATTTTAGAGAATATGTACGTTGTACATAAAATGAAGGCGCCTCTATCCGTCAGAACGATTCGTAGCAACATTACCTCGGCGCGATCGAGCGAATGACTCAACTTAGCTAACATCACGTGAAATAACATTACATTGTTATTTTAGAATATCTCGGCCTCCGTCCTAACTAAACAACGAGTGCTTCAATCCGAGCGCGCCCTCCGAGCTGAGCGCGATTACATTGTGTGTACCTGAACTGTAATGCTATGTGTGAGTCCTGCTGCCTGCAGCATGGAGCTGCTCTGACGTGAGTCTAAGCGAGGAATCCAATTATGGATGTCCAAATTTTAATATAATACACTCGTAATCCTCTAATCTCATATATTCCATGAAGTTACTATTATTTTCTAAGCCAAAGACTGACCCTTCTAAGAATGTGAAGTTTTTAGATAAATAGATTTAGCTGAGAAACGTTTTTTTGTATGAGATTCCACGAAATTATGTGATAGTAAAACTCCACATGAGACAATATAGGAAATCTTTGTTTTCGGTTCAATTTTAGCATCATATTAAGTACAACACGGTATACACGATTATCGTACTTTCGTATAAAAAATATATAAACAAAATTAGTATTCCCGTCACGTTTGTTTACGTCGAGTGATACGTGTTATCGTAATCCACGCAAACATCCTCTCGATACACACAGCAGCGCTCGTGACGTTCACCGCGAGAGTGCGCGTGGTGTTCTCAGTCGCCGCGCCGGGCCTCGCATGGATATCTTATACACATAGCTTTTCCTTTTACGACCCTCTATCTTTTTAAAAAATACACCTAATAATCCGTCGCATACATGTAAAACTACGCACAAAGGTGAACAGACAGCAGAAATGTGTTGTGTAGTGTTACCCCGCGACTGCGGGCGGGCTTCATTAATCGCATGTGTCATACATGGTATGTTATTTTAGCTGCCATCGATTAAAATCCGAGTATAGCCGACGCGGTGCAAATGCGAAACATATGGACGGATACATTAATCAATAAATTTCGTATTTGTACCGCGCCGCATCGCTTGCTAAATATTTGTTAATTTATTTTTAATCTGCGAGCGCTGCTTGGCGTTAACACTTTGTAACGTTTTTAGAATCCCGGATCAAATTATCTTTGTCTGAAATTTACGCAATCGCGGGAAGCCGCTTTTTAATTTCACTGCCAATGTGCTACGTCGTAGACCGTGACTTTGACGTAGCACATTGCTACGTTACATTATGTTGTATTCTTTATAAAATGCTAGCTGTTGCTCGCGACTTCGTCCGCGTGGACTTTCATATAAACTTTTACCCCCCTTCATCCTTACAACCCTTTTTTCCAGTTTAAAAGTAGCCTATGTTTTATCTAAGGCTCTAGACCATCTGTGTACCAAACTTCATTACAATCGGTTCAGCGGTTTGGCCGTGAAAGCGTTAAATTATAAAAAGTTTCAATCTCTCGCGCAACCTTTTGGGGGTTGATTAAAAAAAAGTATGCCTATGTCCTTCCCCAGGCTCTAGATCATCTGTGTACCAAATTTCCTTCTAATCGGTTCAGTAGTTTAAGCGTGTTGGAAAGACAGACAGACAGACAGACAGAGTTACTTTCGCATTTATAATATTAGTATGGATTTTAAGTAAAAATATACCGATGTCAAACTGGTAATCAAAAACCAAAGAATAAATTCATTTTTACTAAATTAAAATATTTTTTCATTTGGTTTACAGGAATACTTAACTAATAATTAGGTACTTAATATAACACAAAGTTGCTTTCTTCTGTCTGTCCCTACGTGGCTTATATCTTTAAACTACCCAACCGATTTTTATGCGTTTTTTTAGATAGAATTTACTGCAATATCGAATTAAACAAATAAACAGTATTGTTTTACTTTTTTAGAATCGAGTCATTTCAATTTTTATTAGAAGTTGATGTGAGTGGCGCTTACAATATCGACAACATCCTATATCGAGTGATATTGTTATCATGTCCGCGAGCGGCGAGACACGAGCGCACAGGTGTTCCTTCTCACCTGTCCTTTGGTGTTTGACGAACTTCAATTGTGTCTGCTGTGCGACGCTTACACAAACATGACTCGTTTTCCTCTTATACTCATATCACATTTACGTATTTTATTATTACCAAACAAATTAAATATTGTTAACATTTTCCGGCTTCTTATATTTCAATGGACTCGATTGACTTCATTGATAATGTAAAAGCGAATCTCTGAATGTGACATTTACACGAGTTAATATTTTTTTTAATGATTTCTAAAGAAAATGTAACCAAAGGAAGCACGCGGAGCGTGTGGGCTCCGGACAGACATCAGGCTCTGGTGAATGTACACTGTACACTGTACAGTCACTGTGTAGCAGCACATGACATACTGGCGTCTGGCGCCGGCGAGACCCAACTCCGGCTGCCGACAATGTTGTCTAACTCTTAACGTGACGTACTTACTCTGAGATATGAAATGTTTGATGTTGAAAATTGTATTTATGTGAGGGAATAACGAAAGAGATGAATGAAATATTTCAATTGCCGGAGTCTTTCAAATATTTATAATAGAGCTCCGTCGCCGGGAACTTCGCGACGAATATAAAAATAATATTCACTTTAGAAAAGAAATATTTATTTCAATTTCAATATGCAAATACTGAATTAAATCTGAATGTTTTTTTGTAAATTGAACGTTATTAATTTTGTCGAACATGAATTCCATGAAAATACTAAAGTTTGAAAGGTAATAATGTTAAAATGTTTTAATGCTAAAATAATATTTGAATAAAGCATAATACTTTGCTAGACATTATATCGCTGTTATTTATACAAGTACGTTCATCGTCTCGCCTTGCTTTTATGTTTTGTGAAATTGAATCTGAATATTGCTCAATCAAAGCTAATAACGATAACATTTCTCCGTTTGTATATAAAATAGTATATGTGATGCAAACACAACAGATGGCCTCTCTATCGGGAATCGGGATGCAATCGCTTTCCAAATGTTGTCAGAGTGACTGCGACGCTCGAAAGAATTTTTTAACATAAAATCGTAAGAGCACGTCGTCGAGTGGGGCTTACTAAGCGCTGAGAATGGAAATGGGAGCAATTGTAGCAATGGAAGCTATACAGGCAATCGGAGCTCGTCGCGGCGGAGCTTTAGACCGGGCCTGCACAGGGCGCGCGCCACTCGGCACCCGGCGCACTGCTTTGTGCTTTGGCTTTGGGAACAATTGGTTTTGTGGAGTCAGGGTTTCAAGCAGTGACATTAAACTGACTGCAACCCACGGCCCGAAACACTAGTGTAATTCTACTGAATCTTGGTATAACGGCCGAGGTTTTGGAAAAAGTTGATTTATTTTAAAAATTAAAATGGTGAAATATTCTATAGAGTTGTATAATTATTGTATTCTGTTATTGCAACACATCTTATACTTATACATATTATGTTTACAAATAAGTCACAAATAAACTCCCATGCAATGGCTTTATAATAACACATTGAAACATCTGGAATGCGCGCGTGTGTGTGCGACTGTGTGAACACGTGCGTGTCTGTGTGCGTGTGTGTGGGTACCCCTCGTATCACTTAGTATAGTATCTCCGGTATCTGGTGAGTTATTGCGGCAGTAACGGCGAGTCAGCGCGCGTTTAAACTTAATCATACCTTTTTGTTCCAGCACAATGGCGGCCGCTCATTATTCCCTACTTTGAATAAGTTATGATCTTATTGGCTTATAATTTGAGTCATTTAGTAACAAATAACGAAAAATAGATTGTTTTTTTATTAGACCAGTCTACTACAAAATGTTAAAGTACTTAATATCATCTCACATATCGTTTCAAATCACATGAACAAGATGCACATTAATACCAAACTATTACCATTTCTTTTATATGAATATTTTAATATTTCCTAGTTTCCATGTTCGCTAGGTACATATTGTATGCTCAGCGACTGGAGCAGTTCGAACACAATGAAGTATTCATTCACAATGGGGCCTCGATCGTAATGAGCGAGTGGCCTCTAATGCGCTGTCGACCTATATACACACGCGCACACACGCGCGCGCGCGCGGCCGGTCGCTGGTGCATTATGTGTTTAATTAATATTCAATGTGCGTGGAGCCGGTATATCTCGCAAACTTGTAGCGAGGTAGTCTCTCGAGGCGGAGGCGGAGTCTGAGGCCGGAGGATTGTTTGTAGTGCATACTCAATTGTCTATTATCTGCTCCGGGCCGGCCGCCGGGCGCACCGGGCCACCGGGGCACCGGGCGCACCGGGCTCACCGCTCACTTTTATTTTTTTCCATAGAATTCAAATGTTTGTTAAAATCACGGACCACAGTATACAACAAATCACAATACAACTAATATGTTATGACGGATCGGTCGGGTTGGGGTCGGGACGTCGTCGGGTCGGGGTCGCACCGGTCCCGGCTCGGGGCGGCTCGGGGCGGCAGAGGTCGCGTGCGGGTGCAGGTGAGGTCTTATTAGCCGCGCGACACGTGCCGCTTGACGCTCATTAACATACATATTGCCTGCGCCCTGCACAGCACACTGGCTACGTGGGCTCGCCGCTATACTAGGGCTGCGGGCTGTGATCCGCTTATTACTTCAATTATCATTAATCACTATTATCTGTCTCTGTGTTCATCCATACAATTTATAGGAATTAGATGCTGCTTACTAAGACGAGCAGATTGTTTTATTATAGATGGTGTTCAGAAAGGATGTAAGCAATGTATTATATCACGCCAAACTTTACGTATTTTCATTAAATATCCGGAAAACAGTTTTTAAGACTACTCCATTTATTGACTATTAAGAATTATTATTTTAAGTTTAACTTAATAACTTTATATTTTACTATCGTGGTAACTAATTATGTATGTTGAATGACGTATGGGTAATGTTTTCTGTAGCATCAGCGCGACAGCCCCGCGGCCCAGGCCCCCTATCGCCGCGGGCCCCCCCCCCACCCCCCGCCCCGCGCCCGCACAATGCACTGTCACGAGTGACTGTATCGCTATAAGGGTTGTTTCTCCTCCGACACAACAACGTCATGATAATTACCTTTTCCCTCACCCCCTTTCTAATTGTTTTAAGCTTTAAGACAATCATAATTATTATTATTGTAATGAGCACGAGGTGAGCCCGCCCGTATGAGTCATGAGTGTGTCTACCTCAAATTAGTACATACATCGTTCGGGCTTTGAAGTTATTTCACGCTTCAATATTACTGCTAACAAGTAAGTTTATTAGTAATGTAATGTAAGCTCTTTGACGGGTTGACTGTTTACGGGCTGCTGTCACGACGCGACGGGCGGACTTTGTTGTGCTCATCAACTACTTATATACAACTAGCTGTTGCCCGTGACTCCGTTAGCGTAGACTTTTGTAATGAAATGAAATGAAAATAATTTATTCACTTAAATTACATTGTGATATTTATGAACGTCAAAACTAAAAATATAGATCAATACAGACATGTCGTTGCAGCCACACAATCTGCTTTGTCCAATGCATTACGATATCGCAAAAAATTATAAAATAATTTTGCAGTCTGTCTGTTTCAATCTATAAACGCCTGTTTCCAAATGGTAAGGTGTATGAGAAGAATACAGGCAAAGAAACTCATACACTACTTTTTTAAAAAAATAGTTTATGGTAACAAATTGATAAAAAATATGAACAACTTGTCAGATGGCAGCCAAATTAATACCATAAGAAATGAAGCAATTATAGAATCTAATATATTTTATATAAAAAAAAAACTTATTAATTACAGATTTGTGATATTTGATAAGTGGCAAACCATTTGTCAGTTGCTTAATATGGTAAAGGCAAAAGGTGACAATTTAATAAGAAACAACGGTAGTAGAATACAGTAATTAAAAATAGTAAATTAAAATAAGAATAAGACCTTGACCACGTTTCAACCCCTCGCGCAACCTTTTGGGGCTTGATTTAAAAACAAAAGTAGCCTATGTCCTTGCCCAGGCTTTAGATCATCTGTGTACCAAATTTCGTTCTAATCGGTAACACAGACAAACGTGCAGTTACTTTCGCATTTATAATATTAGTATGGATTCATTGTATATTATTTGTAGTAACATCATGTGATTGGTGTAAAGTTCAAATGAAAAGATCGTAAACGAAAACATTATCATACACTTGTAGCAACTTAACCTAATTTCGAGCTAAGGCCGTTCCGAGCACTTAACATAAAAACTAATTATCGAGCAATGAGTGTACCGCACGCGGTGTCTGCGCTGTGGTGTCAACCGGGCGGTCGGACTGGTCACCGGCGCGGCGTTGGGTGTCGCGTGTGGCGCAAGCAGCTCACCGCGGAGTGCGGACTGGCTCAGCGAGTGCGTGCTGCGTCACTCCTCGCGACGTTACCACACACCACACACCACACACCACACCACCACACCACCACATGACAATAGACATTGAGCTATTCATTGATTCTTTTTCTAAAAGACATTAGTTCTTAATTGAGCTTTTCTTTTAAATATGTCGTCGTGACTGCCGCGTCCTTGGATGTTTCTAATAAGGGCTAGTATTCATTATTCACATATGATGACACCAAGACCATAGACATAGTCGCTCTTGGCAGAGCGGTCATGTCTAGGAAGAAAATAACTTTTGTAGAAATAAACTTTATTATTATTACATATTTTTTGTAGTGTTTTCATATTAGTTCTTCACTCACTGATAATATGTAATTCTTCATCATATTAGGATGTATATTCTTATAGGGACTTGTCAGGTTTTATCAATTCGGAGGGATTTTAATTGTTAGGCCCATGGCGGCGGACTGCGGCGGATGGCGGTGGATGGCGGCCGGCAGATAACATTCTGCGGCTTGGACCCGCACGGCCACTGTCTCTCCCTAGATACAAGTGTTCACAACAACGGTTCATTTCTCTTCGTAAACTAATCTTAAAGACCGCCCTTAACGAAGTTAACCATACGTCCTCCCAATGTCGCCTGATTGTCGATAGGATTGAGCTCGAGCCAATTACAGCCGACATTCTGGAAGAAGTACACGCGATAAAGTGATCCGCGAGGCGAGAGTGTATGGCGGGTGAACGGGCTCGACGCTTGCGAGACTTGGACACACGTGAGGCGCCTCCATGCGTCATTACGGCCAGAGATAACTTCGTGATCTCATTTCCTTTTGAAATTAACGCGCTATCGATCTCATGCGAATATAGTGCCGCCGCACAGGCAATAAGGCGCAGAGTAGCGTGGAGCCCCGGGCCCCGCGCGCCCCGGTGACCCGCCCCGAGCCTCATTATGTAAATATTCGGGATTTTTAGTGATAGCGGAACTGAAGCATTAAATAGACTCAGCCCCTCTTTGGAATAATCGGATCTACGAAACTTTGTTCCTAATGAATAAATAAACGTAAATTTTCAGTAAAGTAAGGCTTCTGGAAATAAAGAAAATCCGAGTCGTTGAACCGCCCCGTGACGGTAATAGTCAATTTTCGTAAAAGTTTTTAAAGAATTCAATAAAACTTTCAGATGTGGTTTCGTGACTTAGTAAAAATTCGGTGTAATAATGTCGTTATCCGGTGGTATCCGCACGAAGGGTGAAACACACTAGTTTTTCCCGAGCGCGCCGAGGGAAACGCGACCCTGGCTCGCGGGCACAGGGCGCACATTGACGCGCGCTCTGCTATTAGTTAATTACTTACTTAACCAACAACAATTAGTTTCCCGAGCACGAGCGGCTGAGAGCGGTTCACGTTAACCCAATTACCCGCAAACACAGCTTGCAGTTTTTTATTGAGGCGCAGTTAAGTGAAACGGAGGAAACATTACCAACTAATAGTCTTGAATCTGAGAGCCCGCGATGCTGCGCGCTCCTCTACGACGCTCAGCTGTGTCATGTGTGTCACCCCGGAGGAACCAGCACGAACCAGCCCGCCACACGGACGCGTCACCGCGCTGCCCCGGGCCGCTTCCACAGCTGCTCCAGAGGACATGCTATTCGACCAAACCATTTGTAGACACTCTTACACGTGATAGTGACACACTCACCTGAAAAACACTAACACACACACACTATAAACTAAACTTTGATATAGTGGCTTTCTTATTAAATTTCTCTTACTTTACAATTATGAGAAGAGAGAAGAAACGCTTTGACGTATGTTTGCAGGTGCAAACATGGGTTATGTTATAATTGGCAAATTATACCGTGAGCAGTAGCTACGGGCGTGCCGGACCGTGCTCGTCGCCCCTCGCCCCTCGCCCCTCGCCCCGCGCCCCGCGCCCCGCGCCCCGCGCCCCGCGCCCCGCGCCTCCCGGCAGCCGGCCTCGCCGACGCAGCACTATTGCGAGTTGCCAGTTGCCATTTGCGACACTCAATTATACAAGTGATTTATTTGCACTCCCGACGCGACGCGCGAGAGTGCACGAGACGAGCGGCTCGTGCTTACTGGTCATACAACTTTGTACAAATCAATATATTTTCTTTTAACATTATTATTTTTTAATGTAGCTCAGAGTGGGAACTTCCATACAACATACAGACATTTTCGGTCCATGTGATAGAAAATAATCGGATGACTGATGACATCAATTTATATTATATTTCCAGATGACAGTCGGAGCTGGCTGTGTAATGTTTTAAGTTTGATCTACAGCTTGAGGGAGATGAACTCGATCGCAAGTTATTTTCGACGAGCGAGTCGTCCCACGACCCACACACACACACACGTCACACACACACACACACACACGTCACACACAATGGCGCGCACACTACGCTATTATGGAATCGTTTCTCAATTCACATATAACATTAAACAGTCAGGTGAAACTTCGTGTACGGACTGAATAACATAATATTTATTGTTCGGTACGTTCCAAGTAAACTGTTTATCATATGAAGTAGGGCTCGAACTATTCGGAAAACATGTTGTTCTCGCAAATTCCCAATGCGTGTAATGTGTAGGCACTTTTTATCAGCAGTTAGTAGCGGGAGCACGTCCGCCGCCGCTGTGCGCGCTACACTCGCAGGCTCAGACACAGAGTAGAATGAATCTGTAAAGACGCGGGACGGGCCATGCTTTAATCGTGTAATACAATAAGTAGTGCCCGCGCTCCTATCAGTCGTACGACCGGAGCAGGGAGCACGCGGTGCACGCTCGCCCCGCCCGAGCGTCTGACGATGAGCGGTCACTGTTAGCTTTAGAGTGGCCATTACAAGCACGAGACCACTCTCATTATATTTCTACTCTTAGCTCATACCCTGTGGTAGGGTCCAGGGCGGGGGGTCGCCACAGTCGCTCCGCACCGGCCGGTTCCGTGAACCAACTCACCAAGTTCCAGTAAATGCCAACTTCGCTAACACTCTGTTTACTGTGGCCCCAGTGTTATGTCGTTACTTGTTATTGCGTGCTGCCGACTACGCTTTGTCAATAAAAATATCTTTAATCGTTTCATTAATCATCGATAACATATATAACTGGCTATGTTAATATAAAAGTTCGAAAAGTGTTTAGGGATATATGTTATATCTTTATCTTATGAAAACGTACATTTTAAAAGCCAAATAAGCCTATATCCTGCTTATAAAGCCAATTTTATAAACAAATATAAAATTATAAAATTATCATATTTAAATATGAATCAGAATGCAAATGATATTTGTTGTACCGACTAGGGCTTGTTAATACAACAATGATTGCATTCAAGAAATTCCCCGGCGTGCGGTCTCTGCGGTCTCCGAGGGGCTCGGGCGGGGCGCGGGGTGCGCGGGGTGCGCGGGGTGCGCGGGCTGCGCGGGGGTGAGCCAGACCGCCCGCTTGCAGTGTCGTGTTGTCGTAATTAGTGATTACCTGTAAATAGCACACACTGCATAATATACCTCATAACAAGTGGCCTCCACGGACATCTACGTAATTAATTTCTTCAATCACGTTTCTGGGACATTTATTTATTTATTTATCAATTTATTTATTTATCAATACATAAAAACGTAACGTAGTCGGTGTCTGTACATTGAAGATATATGAGAAAAAATATTAAAGGAGACCTTTATTAACGCGATAGACCCAATGAAACAATGATTTTTGGAATTTTTGTCTGTTTGTTTGTGCCCGCTAATATCAGAAACGGCTTATCCTATCTAGATGGGGTATATTGTGTTAAGCTTAACTTAACATTTAGTCTTTAATTCATGTCAATCGGTTAATAAATAAAAAGTTATAAGAATTTAAAGAATCACGTTGAACTTGCTGAACGTTTGTTGGCGCGGGTTAGGCATTTTCAAAAATGCCGCCCAAAGCTTTTTTACGCGGGCGAAGTCGCTGGCACAGCTAGTCGTGTATAAACGTAGAAATATGTTACAGACAGACAGACAGACAGACAGAGTTACTTACGCATTTATAATATTATTAGTATTAGTATGGATGTATATTTTATAAACTGAATAATTGCTATGTCCACTTGATGCGTACTTGGTGTATCTGCTAGAGCCACGGTATAGAGCGACTAGCGAGCCTCCCGATCTCGTTATGTGCTTTATGCGGAATTGAACTGTTGCGTGAGTCTACTCAACTACCTGTATACGACAACATACTACGTACTTGTTGGCCTTTGATCTGCGCTATTTTCATAAAGCTTATTTTCTTATAATTTTTTTCCAATAACAATGCGTAGCGGAATTTTGCTATAAAATCTTATTTTTGGTAAGTAAAGCGTATTTATAGGCAGAGAGTCAATCTTAGAAGAAAGACATATACTGTCGCGGACTTTTTTTTAGATCATTTAAAGAGGAATAATTCTTTCATACATATTATTTTTGTATCTTGAACCGTTTTCGCAGCGCACGCAAAGGAAGCCCTCAAAGATGAATAACTATTATTTCCCCTCCGTTTTTTCCATATTTTCCATTATATCTTCGCTCCTATTAGTCGCAGAGTGATGTTATGTAGGCTAAAGCCTTCCTCGATAAATGATCAATTCAATAAAATGAGAATTTTTCAATTCGAACCCGTAGATCCTGAGATTAGCGCGTTCAAACAAACAAACAAACTCTTCAGCTTCATATATTAGTAATAGATAACTTTCAGATGGTCTCCCTGCACGTATCTGTGCACCGACGACCGACGACCGACGACCGACGACCGACGACACGACGAATCCGTAAATATGCGCGCTCTTGACATGTTTCGGATGATTTCATACGTACCTAAAGGAACAGTTTCGATCAGTATTACGAGTACGAGTCTCCCGCCGCGTCCCCCACCCCGCCGCTACCTGCGAGCCTCTACTCCAATCTAATACGTTACGCGTGACGGAGTGACAGGCCGAGTGAGGCGCACAATTCGCTGTGACGACCGCGGAGCGCGATCCGCCGGATCGGAACAAGTTTTATGCGAACACATTTCTGATTCAAACGACACAAAGTGACATTGTATTATCAGTTCTGTCACCTGTCACAGCCTTTTCATAACAACATATTTGGAGGGTGCCTGACTTGTTTCTTTCAAGTTTTCATAGTACCGATGTGAGCCGTTATAGTATAACTATAACAACTTTGTCTTTGTATGACATTTTTGCACCACACGATCTCATACTATCGAGAAGGCCTGTAATTGAATATGTAGCTTCTATAATATAATATATAATATAATATATAATAGGTAGTCTCCTGCACAGGAAGATCTGCGCTGGGTGAAGTAAGAAACTTATTTGCAAGTGAGTTTAGTATTTATAAGGATTTTAATCGTAAATTGGGCGCCGTGTTTTTTTATTGTTGTCGAATACAAAGCAAGTCGTAGAACTCGGCGCTCGGCAGTAATATGAAATAACGTTAAATGTCAAAGAAAGCTAACCTATGGGCCGCGGCTGCCGGCTGCTAAGAGGATTACTGAGGGTCACCCCCGAGCCCCACACGACCGACACGTGTAAAAACGCTTCCAAAATGACGTATTTTGTCTCGACCCTGAGGATTCAATTTTTCCCGTGCGGCTTCGCGGAAAGTATAAGTTATTTGGCCAGAATTATTTGTAAATAACGTTCAATAGTTGAGCCTGTTTCCCCTTTTTGCTCCATGTATATTTATACTTTTTTTTGAATTGGCAAGGATACATGTAATAAGGAATAACTCAAGTTACTTTTATTTTATAACAATAAAGTAATGTTGCAATAACCAAGTAGAGCCCAGTGTCGCTCACGCGCAGGGCGGCGCGCGACCAGCTCCTGCGCTCAGAGCCGCGCGCCGCGCGACGCGCCGCAACCTCGCTCGGAAACTGCACACTTTATTTAAATTTCTGTTACAAATAAATTCATAAGAATGACAATGAAATTTACGACATTGCGTAAATACCTATATGATGATGAAGAGGGGAGACGAGCTGGACGCTCTCCTGATGGTAAGAGAAACGCGAGCCCATAACCGATGTAATGTTACCCGGAAGACTGTTGAGACGCTTTAGCCCGGTAATCTCGGTGGCCACCGGGGCCCTTCAGAGCTATACTTTAAACAGACAAATCTCGTTGTGTATAAAGACAAGCCCGAGGGCTGCAGGCCACCGCTCTCGACGCGACCTACCTAGCCGCCTTTCATTAGGCGCTCTCATATTCTTGCTATTCACATTAAATTACGGTTTGATGTTCAGTGAGTGAGCTAAGCAGATCATGATCGAGGGCGAACAAAGAAGATTATTTTTTCCAGTCTGTCGAGCAGATGTGCTCGAATCGCGACACAAACAAAAAGTTATTTATTCCGCTTATCAGCCGGGACATTAGATAATAAACGTTAGACCATCTAGTGGCTCCTTTTTAATATGAGTGAATAAGATAACGAAATATATCAATGCCACAAGAAATGATTTTACTTACATATAGGATCGTTAGAAGTAACATACCGTTTAACCGACTCCAACAATGGAGGAGGTTTCTTAATTCGACGGTATACTTGTATGTATGTGCTTTTTCATGTTTGTTTTGTGGTCTCTGTCATTAAAGAACCGATTTTTATGATTCTTTTTAACCGACTTCAAAAAAGGAGGTTTCTCGATATATGTTTTTTATGTTTTTTTTGGACATAGCTTCGTCGTCTCTGGACCCATTTTGATCATTATTTTTTTTGTTTGAAAGGTGATACTTCTAAAGTGGTCCTATTTTAGTGGGAAGCCACAGAAATCGAGGGGAAGTTTCACAAATTGTAGAGGCAACTAGTGCGTTTATAAGTTATTCTCAGTCAGTTAGTATAATACGTAAACTCTACAATTTTAGTAGTCTGACGATGGAGCCAGGAGCAGCCGAGAGAACTCCTCAACGATTCACAGCAGCTACCTTGTGTACCGTTGTTGTTTCAGCTCACTTCATTGGTATTGACTCCTTTAAATTCAATTTACGACTAGATAGGTTATGAGTTGAGACTACCGGGGTCTGATGATGAAGACGTGTACTGATTGTTTGGTTCAAATTATATAAATTTTGAATTCCGTTATTTTTTTTTAATAATCTTATTACGACTTGTCATTGTAATACATAGGTACATAGTAGTATACAAATTAAATAAAATATTGGACGTTTTTTTCGTATTTACTCGAGTTCGGGGCTAAAGTTTGACTACCCTCTTCATATCGATTGCGTGCGTCGCGGGCGGGTGCGGGGCGGGTGCGGGGCGGCGCGGGGCGGCGCCGTGTGACAGATTGAATATTTACTTTGGTTTTTAACTCGAGCTATTTGTTAGAGTGAGTGTTATTTGTTTAAAGCGCTATTGTTGCCATCACAGTGCTCTATCGGACTATCACTACACTGTGTAACACTACCTTGGAATACTAGCTGGTTAATGTATATGTTTTCTTTGGTTATATGGATGCTTGTTACATTTTGAAAATGAATGCACCTTCTAATAGGAGATTTATGGAGATATATCATAACAAGATCGTATACGCAATGGTGTACCATTGATATTAAGAGAAATGAGAACAAACGTATATAAGCTTGTAGTGCGAGATCCCAGGGCCACCAAATGTTAGTATTTTCTAATAGACGAAATGTGGACGATTGAGTAGTGTTAGTATGTACAAAGTATTTAGTACATACTCACACGAAATTCTTAGTACATACTGACACTACTCAATCGCAAACATTTCGTTCATTAGAAAATACGTGACATTTGGTGGCCCTGGGATTTTGATCTATTATCAGCTGTTACGAAAAACAGTCAAACTAAATAAATCCCACGAAAAACATTAAATGTAAAAAATGCCAAGTCTCTTGATGCAGTCTTTCCATCGTAAAAAGTTTTGAGATCTCATAGAAGACAAGTCCTATTCAAATTATTTTGTTGTTATAAATCAAAATTTAGTAATTGTACCAATAGTTTTCTATTGGTTATAATTATTATAGTGACTTGTTTATGAATGTAATTGTTTATGTTAGCGCGTCCGGAAGTTGCTCTGTGGCGAGCGTGTGTGAGCGCTACGCGCGTGCTACAAGTGCGCTACGTGTGCTACGTGACTCGTAGCGTGCCACGTAGCGCGTTATCGGTAAACGCTTCAATAGCTTCGGTGTTCATCTCTTGTAATGTGCGCGCAAGCGTGCGTCGAGGCCTGTCTCGTGCACAGTGCGCACTGCACAGTGCATACTGATTTTGTGTAACGTGCGTACAGAAGAATCATGGTATAAATAAATTACAGCTGTGATTGACACACTACAAGAAGCAGCTCTTTCAGCAATATGAGTAAGGTCCATCGAGTGAGTTGAAGCCGGCGCGATAAGAGGCTCGACTCAATAAAGTTACAAATTGAAGGTCAAGTGGAGGTTCGCGCAAACGGATTTGTTTACACATTCCATTTTTTTATCTACTTCAGCGATATCTACAAATGGAATACCTTTGCCAAAGCTAATTTATTTATTTATTTTATTTATTACGCAAACAGGTTACTGCCATCGCATGATAATACATAAGCTTAACATTGATAACTGCACGAGACAGTAACTCAAAATAGTGTACTTATCAATAATTTAAATTAACTTATCTAAGCCGAGAGCGGTGGGGGAATATGATGATTATGATTGCTCTAATATTAATGATTGTGTTTGATGAATTGTTTATTTTAACCAGGCCAATTAATTATTATAATAAAATAAATGGGTCGACAAACTACAATTTAATAATGCCGCGATCCGCGAGGTGGTACAAAATGAGTTTCGAAAAAAAAATGCCTAATAGCTAATTCGAGGTGCATTCACTTGAATATGTACTTCTTTTAAAAGTGTAATTTATTGTTTTGTTAGGCAGACAAACAAATACGCACTAGCTAGCTAACTAAGGGGGCGATATATTCAAAACGTTTGTCCGGCGATCAGGCAATCTCGTTCCAATGAACAGCGGCACATTGAAGTTTAAAGTGAAATTCAGCGCGCGACATAAATAACGACTTGTAACAATATATCGCCGCTCGAAGTGGACATATAAATGTGTCGTCCGCACGAGCGCCGAGATAAATGATGTAGCCGGACACGAGGATTGCTCTAATGAAATTTTATCAATCACCCCGCCCACCCCCCCGCGCACACCCGCGCACACCCGCACCCGCCGGCCCGCGCCCTGATTACATGCAGTACGGCGACAAATGATCCGCCGAAAAAAATGTACAAATTGTATTTCAGTCCGCTGTTTGTGCGCTCGATGAGCTTCAGTAGATCGCTCGGCCGCCTCCTGCCCCGTGTGACCGTGGGGCCATGTGACCGTGTGACCGTGTGACCGTGTGACCGTGTGACCGTGTACCGGTATCGGCGGCGCGCCCGCGAGTCGACGCAACGCTCGGTCTGACGCGATGAAGTTTGTGCAAATACTTTGATACCTCACTTGACCTCATTCTCTCGACTAGCTCTTGACCGAGTACGCTTATTTTAAAAAGATGGCGTTTAAAATGTACCGAGTGAAGCGACGAAATAAATAATGATGTGCTCATTACACGCGCGGTCCGCCGTCCGCGGCGACAGGCGCCAGGTGCCCCTCGGCTGCGTGGTGCGCCAGCGTGGTGCGCCAGCGTGGTGCGCCAGCGTGGTGCGCCAGCGTGGTGCGCCAGCGTGGTGCGCTAGCGTGGTGCGCCAGCGTGGTGCGCCAGCGTGGTGCCGACGCTTGCACATTGTTTAATTATTTCAAAGTGATTGAAAGCTTTATTGTTTAGAGACTTTCACTCGATTTATTTATTCCCTTCAACAACATTGATATTTCTTTTGTCCATCAAAGAATATAAAGGCACTCAAATAAACTTACTTGTGGGCCAGGGTCCGATCCGTCCGGCCGTCCGACCGACCTACTGTCCGATCGACCGATCCGTCCGTTCCGTCCGATGCACAGTTGGAATGGAAATAATACGTCTTCGAATAAAGTTGTAAGAGACGGAGTTTAAATTGTGAGCTCAGCCTCGTTAAAAGTGTGAAGCGCTGACGCCGAGTTTGTTCCCAACTTCATTAAAACTGACTTTATTTTTTACGTCTAAATGTACGCTTCGTTTTCAGAATAAAAATATTTATTTCGATGTAACGCAAACTGTTGTGTACCGTCTCAATGGAGCGAGTTGGAGTTATTATGAATATCTACACATAATATATTACCCACAGTAAAAAACTTAATATTATATACAATTAGAATGATATATTTATAGAATCTATTGTTCTCGAATTTCTATAAAAATCAAAGGTTTTTAGTATACATGATAAAAATTGCTTATTTTCTTCAAAAGAAAAAAGATGATTAGTTCTCTCATAAATAGGTATCTCATATTCTCCGTTGTTGCAAAATCACTAATGCCTCTTTGCAATCAGTCGGTCGCAGAGTGATTTAATATTCTACAAAATACATCACCATCGAAAAACAGCAAGCAAACTGAGCGAGTAAGTTTTAGTTGTTATAAATATTGTTAGCTGCTCGTGCCGCGGGCCCGTGCCGCGGGCCGCCGTACTTGCAACTTGCGACCAGTCAACGTGTCGGTATTGTCTGCCTCCAGATGTCGCGTCATACGTCTTCTTCGCTGTAATAACATCGTAATGATAAAGAAGTGGATCACTTTAGTCCTGTCTTGCCGTCGTAATAAATGAAATCGCAAAGATGTATTGTGTCCCTCTCCGGAGGTGCGGAACCTCCCTCAAACTGCCTCAATCTGTCCTGCCGCCTCCGAACTCCCCTGCTATTATAATATATTATTCTATAATAAGCTGTAGGCTCATGTTTATAAACCTGTGTTATTTCCGCGATCAGCTCATAGGAGGGCGCGGCGCGTCGTCGTAGTGCGCTCTTCTCGCGTGAGTTGTGGTTGCAATCTATCCTATTCGACACGGTGTCGAGGATATAGTCTGCTAATCATAACATTGCACTTTTCAGTGCTCATCTTAATATTTTCTTAAACGTCAGCAGCCGCCGCGCGCCGGTACGACCCAGTGCCCGTCGGCATTAGCACGCGCCACGCCATTAGCATGCCAAGGGATGAGGGGATGCCGCGATAACTCCGCGCACGATTATTGGTTCAACGAGCAGCTAAAGGTGCATTATTTAAGTTCGGAACACTGGCTGTTCGGCGGGCTGCGTCGCGCAGTTGCCGGGTTGCGGGAGCTATGAGCTAAATCTACATGAATCCATATTTGCACATAAACTGCAATACTTCCGAAGTGCATCTCCATTCATAATTTTTTAAATGAATTTTAGACAAATAAAGTGGCAGTCGGATCAAAAGCCTTTCTTTATGAGCGACTCCGCTGCGTTAATAAACAAAAACTTGGAGCTCCTGCCGAGAGTAAAGATTGCAGCGAGAATTCAGTGGTGACGGTAAAGTGATAGTGGCTAACGAAACTGCGCTTGCAACAAACATGAATATTCACCATGGAGATTGCGACCGCCCCCTCCCCCTCCCGCTCCCCCTCCCCCGCCCGCGCCCGCCCACCGCCGACCGCCGTATTAACACTTAGTCTCGGCGAGCACTATTTAGCACAATCTTTATGCTCGAGCTAAGAATGCAAAGCGAAGTAAAATAAGACAAAAAATGCGCATTTTAAGATACGCTCCGCTCTACTTTAGTAGATTTGAGAAATGCAAGAGGACACTTTTCGTTTCCTAGTTGCCGCAGTCGTCGCGACTGAACGCGCCGCCGCTGAACGCGCCGCGGCGCCGCGCCGGACACGCAAGCCATATATTTTTTCATCGTAGCAATGAATCCCCACGACAGGGCTATGTGTTGATCGCCGACCTTTGCGTGCCGAGCGCTCACCTCTACAATAAGATTCTTCTCTTTTTGTTTCGATTTGTACTGATATTTGCAAATGCTTGTGAATGTGTTACTTCATGTTACTTGTAAGAACGCCAATAGGGTAGTTGCACGACACCGAGTACCTATTTAGCGCGCACCTATCAATTGTACCGATACAATTATAATTAATGGACGTGTTGTAAATGTACACATTACCTTGATCGCCCTGAAAGTAGCACGCGTGTGTTCGCTTAATAGAATTTAAATTACTCTCATTTATTTTCAACCTTATTAAAATGATATTCGTTTGCGAATAAGGATTGAGATTGAGATAATTTATTTCTTTATTTATTGATAATGAGCACCAACAAGTAGGACAACAATTTATGATAGATTATTATTACAATTTCGCACCAGTACTTTACCAATTGCCCACTTAATTATAGGTGCCCTAAAAATTCGAAACAGTCGATAAACGTAATTAGTTTAATTTAAACATTATAAAAAATCAATAAGTAAAATAATTAATAGTACAAGTTACATTTTTATGATTAACTATTAATTTCAATGTCAAAGTATTGTTTATATTTAAACGTCATTATTATTTAAGAAGTTAGTCAAAATAATGTTCATAAAACTAAATAAATTATTATGAAAAATGTCGAGTTCATCACTGACGTCATTCCTTATAGCTAATCTGTAAATATTATTAAAATCTATTACAATGCGGTTCATAGGCGAAAATCGACCATGGCAGGACCGAGTTAATTTTTCAACAAAAGGCGTATAGTTCATTTTTCTGACGGATTTATAAAATACATTTAGGTTTAAATTTTCGTATATATTATAATATACCTACATAATATAATCAAATTAGTAAATCAGGCAGACGCTTGTTGACGGTGGTGTTAAAGTGCGAGTCGGTGCAATGTTCATACCCAGCAGTGAGCAGTGAGCAGTGAGCAGCGCGCACTCTCCCCCGCGCCCGCCCGCCCGCGTGGAGCCGCGCTCGGCGCTGTCCGGCAGTCGGCAGTCGGCAGTCGCGCCGCGCACCGCCGCCGCCGCATCCGTACGAGCCCGCTCGCGCGTCACGCGCCTCACGCGCTACGTGCCCGCCCGTGCCCGCCCGTGCCACTGCTCGCTGCGTGCGCCCTCTCCCGTGCCATGACGTACCCCGTTTGTCACACGCCGCGCGTTCTCACCCGCTACTACGTATGTCATTGTGACACTTTGCTTACACGCTGCTCAATGCTCATACCACTTGTCGGCGTATCTTATTCCTTATTATTGCATGTAAATACAAAAGTTCACAACGTCTAGAATCTAGATCGTTCGAGCCTATTAGAGAAGTAATGAAAAAATATCGAAACTTTTTTTTGTAGTTTTAAAACAAAACGAGACTCGTTTACTTTAAAACAAATTATTTAAATATTAGCTAGTATTGTTCATAAGATTTATTGCTGTTTGATTTCCCGATGGATAGCGAGTGGCGAGTGGCGACTGACGAGTGTAGTGTTATTGACGGATGCAAGGCTATATGCTATCAGTCAGTCAGTCGGCCACGTCAAAGTGACGGTGATGTTTCAGGCGCGCCACAAACACCATTGGTTTCTTCAAAAAAGCTGATACAACTGTGACGGCCTCACGTGCCACTTTGTACGCCAGGACAGCTCCACTATAGATAATGCCATAATCGACTGCCGATACGCGAAAAATATGGCTCGAGTCGTCCATATAATTATGAGCTTTGGCCTGTGAGCCTCAATACCTTACACAGAACGTACTTCGTAAATGAATTATGGACTTTTTCAAACTGAATGATTCTTTAAAATCCGTCTCAATAATCTAAAATTAATTTATAAATAAATATCTAATATATATAATAAATGTTGTGAGGACATTGTTTCCTTTGGTATTCCTTCAAGACAAGAAGTTATACAGTACGTCAATTGTGTGTTGTCTTCATGAACGCCGTATGCCCTCGAGCACCGCCTATGTTCCACTAGCTCCACGTCCACCGCCTCCACCGCCTGCACCGCCTGCACCGGCGCGGCCGCGGCCGGCTCCCGACTCCCGTACCTGCCGAGCAGTTAGCGACGCTGTTTCAATGTGTGCTCGCTACATCAAACTCTGCACTAACCTATACGGCCTATCATTGGCCGAGTGGGCTAATGTATTATCTTCCCTCGTCAGAGGTGAAAGTCTGGCGAAAATTCTCTTTTATACTTTTTGTTAACGACGTGCACCAAAAGAGTATCCACTGTATCGGCCCTGGACCGATATTACCGATGCACTTGTTGTTGTTGTTGTTATTGTTTACGTCGATCCCTGTCCTTCAAACAGCAAAACCTCATGTTAGTTCATACATAAATGTCTACAGCAAATTAAATTGTCTTTCTGAATCACTCTATATGATAAAAAAGTTCTGATCGATTCTGTAATTACATTGAAACATAGAAAAACAGACATAAGAAATCGACTTTTTTAAACTATGCAATGAAGTAACATAAAACAGAATTAAAATTCAAAGTTTATTAGATTAAATCTCAGCCTCTTTACGAGCAATCAAAATCCCCAATCCGAAGTCGAAAATTTCTTTAAATCTCTTAAGTATCGAACAGTTTAGCGTCTCGCACGCTGCGCTGATATCGCGAGCTGTATGACTGAACTGGTTCAATTTTAAAAAATTCTTTCTAACCGACGGTGTTTGATGCGGTCCCATTGTAAGGATATCCGGATCTCATGATCGGAGATCAGAGAAAGCGAGAGGAAATTTGTAAAATGGAAGAGTCGACTAGAGCGTTTATTAGTTTTTCATTAAGTTTTTTTATAAAAACATTATTATTTAATAAGTATGGAGTAGATCTGATAAAAGATTATAGAGCCAAGACACAGTCGAGGGTCTGATGCTCAAGACGTGGGATAGCGTAAAGAACTCTTCAACGGTACAGTAGCTACCTTGTGTTTGGAATTAATTCATTTATATCGATAAAAACTTTTGCTGTAATGTCTGTTATCATCAGATTATGATGATGGATACCATAGACAGTTGAGGGAATTCCTCAACGAATTAAACATAGGACAACCACTTTCCGACTCAAGTAACGGTCGTTTCTTCATTTGAAAAGCATCCTTGAACTACTCACCACATAAACAGTAAAACAAAAACTGTTTGTTTGGTTTAATCAATATTGTAAAGATTGTTATAGCATACAGTATTTGGTACCGAATTCAAAATTATGAAATAACTGTTAAATCATTTCTATATACTAAATGAAAGAACTTACGAGTATTACTTTGTGTGAAGAGAATTATTTTTTGCTTTTTAGTGTGAAGTCGGTTTATTTTTGTTAAAGATAATTTTATTAATAATATATTATATTGAACTAGATATGTGAACGGCGATCGGCGAACATGCAGTAGTGCTGTCGCCCATCAGCAGCAGCAGCAGCAGTAACAGCACCAGAGAAAGATGGCGCGCATGCGTCTGCTCGCGCTGCTGGCCGCGCTCCTCACGCCCGCTGGCTCACTGCGTACGTCGCAAACACTACATACTACTATATAATAAACCCACATCAGAAAATATAAGTCACTTTAAATAAAATTTCTAATCGATTGTAACCGCCAACAGAAGAGCGAAGAGTCCGCGAGAGCAGGCCCGAGCGGGGTGTGCGGAGTGTGCGGGAGGTGAGGGAGGCGGGCGAGTCGACGACCAGGTTCGGCGTGGGCAGCTTCCACGTGCCGGCCGCCATGAGCGCCGCGGAGGCCGAGGCGGCCGCGGCGGCCGAGGCGGCGGCTGAGGAGGCGGGCGTGCCGGCCTGGCGCGAGCTCTGGTCTCGCATACACTACTGACACACATCATCTCACACACTCACTCGAACACTTTCTATTTTTTATAAATGAACAGCTAAACGAAAGTTATTCAGTATCACTAGTACGCCAATTAGTTTAAGTAGTAAATCAATAAAAATTATAATAAAATACATTTTATTCGATTTCGATTAGATACGAGTATAGCATCAACCCAAATTACAGTCAATATCATATCTTACAATACCAACCCCTCGTATACGGTACACGTAACTTACGAGATATTTGTATTAAGACGAATGCGTAACGGAGTCTATTGAAGGGTATTGGAGTGTAGTAGAGTGTAGGCAGTTATCAGAGACAGTGGTTGGGCGTGCAGGTACGCGTCGCTGGAGGCGCTGCACCGCGAGCCGGTGCTGAACAACACGCAGGAGGACGTGCTGGCGCAGCTGGGCGGCGTCGCCTTCCTGCACTGCCCCGTGCGCAACCTGGGCGAGCGCGGGGTGAGCGCCACCCTCCCCCACTCCTCCACTCCCCCACACGACACCACACCGACACCGACACCACCTGTAATGATACGATCCACGTTGATTGCAGATATCGTGGGTGAGGAGACGAGACTGGCACATCATTAGTTCCGGAGTCTTTATGTACACTAATGATGAGCGATTCCAGGTCGGTCACGTTACACGTATCCACTCAGTATCCTCTCAACTTGTTACAGTTATTCTCAGGAAATAATATTTACATTTACAGGTTTTACATAGCGAAGGATCAGATGACTGGATCCTGCAAATCAAGTACGTGCAGAAGAGAGACAACGGCACATACGAATGTCAGGTGCGTTGTCGTCTGCCGAAGGGCGAGCGAGCGGGTGCACTGCGCTGCGCACCGACTTGACGCTACTGACGAGGCGGCTTGTGTTGCGCGCAGGTGTCGGCGGGCGGCGGCACGCTGTCGCGGCTGGTGCACCTGCACGTCGTGGTGCCCGAGGCGTTCATCCTCGGCGCGGACGAGTACCACGTCAACGCCGGCTCCACCATCAATCTCGTCTGCATTATTGAAAAGGTATTGTGACCGAGTCGCATCATATACCATGCGTAACATCACATTTATTAGAAGATACTAAGGGTGGATTTAGACTAAAAGAACATAGAGAGCATAAAAGAATATAGAACTAGAGCATTCTTTCGTTAATATCTAGTGCAAACTAAAGCTTGACGTATCTATTTACATCAAACGAACAACGAACTAGAACTAGAACAAGAATGTTCTTTCTTAATCATTTGGTGTAAACAAGAGCTAGATCGAATGTTCTTTGCTCAAACAATCGGTAGAGCACAAGAACACTGATGAGACCGCTCAGTGGAGCGAGCGCGTCCGAACACGCTAGAATGTTCTAAGCAACTGTTTACGTGCTCTTGCGCCGTTTACATCGAGCGAGCGAGCATTCTTAAAATATTCTATAGAATCTTTGTGAACGCACTAAGAACAACGAAAGAATGCTCTACGCCTGTTTACACTAGAAGAATTTGACGTAGTGGGGATAGAATGAGCATTCGCTCGTTTGGTGTAGATCCACCTTCAATGTTTGTTATTCATAGAACAATAAAACGAACCTATGCAGAGGAGCCTCCGAAGTTTATTTACCTACATATGAGAGTGTTGTTCTATTATGCGCGTGGCGTGCGGCGTGCGGCGTGCGGCATGCGGCGTGCGGCGTGCGGTTGCGGTGTGGGGTCTGCGCGCGGCAGAGCCCGGTGCCGCCGCAGTACGTGTTCTGGTACCACAACGCGCGCATGATCAACTACGACGCGGCGCGCGGCGTGGCCGTGCACACGGCGCCGGGCGCGCGCACGCAGTCCGCGCTCACCATCCGCGCCGCGCGCCCGGCGCACTCCGGCAACTACTCGTGCCGCGCCGCCAACACCGAGCCCGCGCACATCTACGTCTACGTCTCCGAGAACAGTGAGTGTGTCCCCCGCCCCACCGCCTCGCCACCCCGCCACCCCGCCACGCGGCCAGTACACGTGTGCATGGTGCATCGCTCGGTGTTGCAGGTGACAAGATGGCTGCGACGCTGAGCCGCAGCGGGAACGACGCGCACCGCAGCCACGCGGCGTTGCTGGCGGCGGTGCTGGCGGTGCTGGCGGTGCTGCTGGGCGGCTCGCCTTGTTGACGGCCGCGCCGTATTGCCGCTATAACATCACTGTCAATGACCCCTTCGAGTTTTTATGAACTGAATATTTATTAAAGTTTCTACCCTTAACGATAGGATAAGAGATAAGAAAACAGAAACTTTGGCCTTCTGCAATGACATTTTAGTAAGAGGCGACTGCGACGCGTCCACGCGCGCGAGTGCGCGGTAAACGTTACCGAATGTCGTAATCGTGAATTTCGTACCTAATTATTAAAAATCAATTTTGCTCAATGTAAGTTGTTTAGGTGTCTACTGTAAGCGTTCAGCGATCGGCTCCTTCCTCCTGTCTTGTTACCGGATTGTTTCAATTGAACAAAGACTCACGCACGAGTCACGAGTCACGAGTCACGAAGCTATCACGACGTTTTGTGTTTATATCGATAATTAATCGAAGCACAACAAACGACTGTGCGCGTTTCAGTTATCTTAGCATTGCTGAGAATTTCGAGTTTAAGTTATAACTGTTAACGTTTTATTTATTTGGTGAAATGAGAATATCCCTTGTTATTTAAACATGGAATTTATTGTGAATGATAAAATATTTGTAAATATACATGTATTACATAACTGATTGCGGTTTGATTGAGAACTGACCCTTCCAAATGTTTCGGAAATAGTAAATGTTTAAGAGACCGACATATAAAATATATTTACCTAATAAAAAAATTCTGTTTGGATTATGGTTGTTTAATTTGATAGCGACCCTATCTATCAATTTGTCACGAAAAAAACCTATTTGTAGTAATTAAAAAAAAAGTTTG
>JADANM010005443.1:1508581-1542959 GCA_026213755.1 Eurema hecabe
TGACTTGATGGTGATAAAATTAAATTACATCAATAATAAATAAAAATCTCTACATAAGGTTACTTAACAAAATATACCTATATTAAGTAAAAGCTATATAAAAAAATCTTCAAAAACTAAACTTGTTTTTAAAAAACCGCAAAGCAAGCGAAAGGAACATGTTAACCACAAAAAAGGTTATTGTTGTTATTTGACCACATTACCACGAAGACAAAGCGGATGACTCTTATATTGTAAACCTATCATTTGAGAAAGGACTTTACAAACAAAAGCCTCGACATTATCCCACAGTCCTTTATACTTTCCTAGTAAATGTTATTTCTTTAGCATTTCTTTAGCTTTTTTTTATAGAGGGAAATGCTATTAGGCATACCCGCCGCGTGGCTGATGGTACAGTACGGCGGGTTATGTGGGACTCGCCTGGCCATTGGGGTGTTCTGCAGCGCACTAGTCGCGGCCAGGAAAACCCACTAAAACCCTCTGCCACTCTTGACCCTTGTGTCGGGGTGGGGCATCACTATTGGCATTACCGCCTACTCCCCCGACAGGTATTTATTAGAGACTTGGCATAATATATACAACTTCTCGACATCTAACCATTGGGCCTAACGACCAGCCAATCAGTTGTTGGACTGGTCGATAATTCTCAAACGTTAATCATTAATCAAATTTAAGGACGTTTCAAGTCTTAAGACAGATTTTTATAGCGCCTTATCAAATTAGATCGATTTGAGTCCTACTCAATTCAAGAGTTCCAGTATTTCGGCATCAGGGACAACCAACTATAAGACGTTCTTAAAGACGACCAGGTGTGTTCTTAATTTCCTCAGTGCAACACTTAAGTCTCTTCTGACCTCAATACAATAATTCTTTTAGCTGCAAATAAACCGGATCGTACTGATTATAATGTGATTATAAGTAAGGCTGTCAATCTTAAGCGGCATTTTTCAGTGTTTGCAAAAAATCCCTTTTATAAGGTGTTGGTATCATCTTGACTAAAATAATAACATGGTATAAAAGAAAGTCGCTCTGGGCTGTCTGTTCCAATGTATAGTTAGATCTTTGAAACTACTGTAGCGATTTTGATGCGGTTTTTTTAAATAGATAGAGCGATTTTAGAGGAAGGTAAGATATGTATAATACATACATGATATAATAAAAGAATAAACCAAACGTGCTGCTAAATGCAAAACTCAATAATGGCAATCGATAAATATTTATTTTAGAATATACCTTTAAGTACAATAATGGTACTTAAGCTAAAGAGGTGTAGGATAGGTATAGGTCGCGTCATTTATGTTTAGCGCTGGACGAAAATAGCTGCGCATCGGTAGAATCGCGCTTGTAATTGACGTATTGGTGCGAGAAAGACAACACGACTGGAGAACCAATCAACGCTCGCGCACCCGACGATCACGTGCCCCTCGATACCTTATTTTTGACTTTTGCGCAGGTTTCGTTCAGCGCTAAAGATTCGTGACGCGACCTATACAATGTGAAAGAAGTAGCGTAGATATAGTTAATATACATAAAGTTTAAGAATTACGTATCAAAACGAAAAGGAATTTCAAAATTCGATAGGCAGATTTATGTACACTAAGAACACACGTATCTTATATCGTATATATAGAGTAGAATACATAGTATATAAGTTCCATTCAATAAACAGATGGTTGAACTTGGCATTATTCCCGTTTCTTGAGTACTACTATAATAAATCGGAAAGTTGGTATAGATGGATTTACGGCTCTTTGTTACACTTTCACGTAAACTTACTGAATACTGAATACAATTATTTAACTACTGTGGTAATCCATACTCCATACTAATATTATAAATGCGTAAGTAACTCTGTCTGTCTGTCTGTTACTCTTTCACGCCAAAACTACTGAACCGATTGTAATGAAATTTGGTACACAGATGGTCTAGAGCCTGAGATAAAACATAGGCTACTTTTTAACTAAAAAACGGTTATAAGGGGGAGAAAGGGGAAGTTAAAGTTTATATGAAAGTCCACGCGGACGGAGTCGCGGGCAACAGCTAGTAATCTATATATGTAAACGAATATTATATCAAGGTTATTATGAGTTATTAGTTAGTTGAGTTGTGAGGGCTTTACTTCAATTTATATAAGTCCGTAGCATATAGGGTCACGGGCATCAGTATAATAAGAATCCAGGACTCGGCCAATATAGTACCTAAGCCTTCTCTTACTACAAAAATCTGCGTCAAAAAGCGTTGTATAGTGTCGAATATACTCGTATACTCGCACATAGACAACTGAAAGAGACTTTTTATTAAGCTATGTTTTGATTAACCCACGAAATACAAAATTTACCACAGTATTGATTTTCAAGCGGGGAAATCGAGGGACACAGATATAAGCTTAGGTAAATACGCAAAATATTCCATCTGCTATATAGAATTGAGACATTGGAGAGCATTACATAAAATCCACGTTCGCCCGACAGGTAATTATTTCTAAGCGCAGTCGTTAGATGCCGGCGTTTCTTTCATTAGCCCCGAGCTTTGATGCCCTTGAACTCGACGTAACGACATTTATTCAAGGACCCGCGTGCGGAAGGAGAACCTTCTGGAAGGCTCTATTAATGAGGGAATGCGCGAATGAGATGATATTTATGTACTTATGATGTATGTAGTCAACTCTGAGTTATTTAGGCGTACCGAACCAACGATGTGTATCTCTTCATCAATACTTGGTAATAGTACAGGTAGCAAGTCTAGAAAAACTGACCAAAACTGGTTGTCTAAAGCCGGAATACTGAAACGCAACCTAAATTTAAGTACAACTTGAACTGGTCCGATTTGACAGTTCGCCATACAATTATGTCAAAATTACGAGACTTAAGGCGTGCCTAAATTTCATTTGCGTATGAGTATTTGGCCGTATAGCAAGAGACAGGCCACAACTCAAGAAGATGGTCAGACCAGATGACCCAACATTTGGAAGTACTAATAAACTTCAATCTCTAAGCCCAAGATCGCGAATAATGGAGAGAATCTAACAACATCACAACAAGGAATCATTCCCAACCAAGAGCGTTGGACTTTATCTATAAACATTCGCAACGATCGCGAACATATTGCCAGTTTTTATAAAGACAGAAAAGAAGATAATTACGCCAATATAAATTTAATATTGAACCTCACAAAACGCTAAGATGACACATGCACAAACATATGCACTCGCGTCTAAAATAAGCACAAGTTTTTACTTAATCTTATTTAGAATCCTGTATTTAATTCAATGCCAAAATGTCAGCCACATAGATAATATCTTCACGTGGTATGGAGCAGACGTTATTAGCATGTCAGCGCGAATAACACAGGGAAATTGTGACAGAGGCTAAAGGTCAGATAGTTCACGAGATTGGACACGATACGATAATTAAGTTATCGGGAAAATTCGATAGAGTTAGTTGTTCGTTAGCTGTTTTATATTTCAATAATTCGATTGTAACTTTGTTTCGAAATCCATACTAATAATATAAATGCGACAGTAACTCTGTCTGTCTGTCCTTCCATCACGCTTAAACTACTGAACCGATTAGAACGAAATTTGTAACACAGATGGTCTAGAGCCTGGGAAGGATATTAGGTGCGAAAAAAGGTTAAAAGGCGGAAGGGAGGGGGTCAACGTTTATATGAAAGTCCACGGGGCAAGAGCTAGTAATATAATAAATATAACCTTATTACATAAAGGAACAATAATTTATATTGCCCATCGCTTTACACCGTCTATGTGCCTAATACCTATGTACCCTTAGATCTTTCGAACTATGCAGCGGTTTTTAATGCGTGTTTTTCAATAGATAGATTCAAAAGGAAGGTTAATATACAGTATTTGCATTATATATGCGTGCAAAGTTAAAGTTAGTCATCAGTAGAGAAACGTTTATAAGTTTGTAAGATTATAGGGGGTAATCTTGGGACATACTGGAACGATTCTGAACTCTTCAACCAATCAGCTACGGCATTATATACGGTATATAAAGCCATTTGGAAGTATTGAGGTCGGCAGTTTTCCGACAGTCCACTTCCAAATTCGGGCCAATGGATGCATTTAGAATGTCGATCGCGTCGGAAATAGCAGCCATTATAACAAATACACGCTTTTAGTCACGTGTTGCCATATACATTAAATAACTAGGCAATAATGTATTTATATGCGAGTATGAAGGCTATGAAGTTTTATAAAATTATTATTATATTACAGAATTCTTAAATTTTCATTTCCAATACCTATATGTATTACTTGGTGAACATTTTAGGATCCTTACTATATGTATATTTAAAAAATCAAACTAATTTTTACAAGCTTTTATTTAACTTGCAATGTATGTATGTATGTATGTATGTTTGTGTGTTCGGGTGGAATTTTATAACTCAATTTTAAGGCACTTGCCCTCAACCGATTGAGCTGAAATTTTGCATGCACGTGTATATCCGATGACAATGCAATATTATTTTTAGTACAATTTTGTAACTTCCAATTGAGGACGCTTTTCCATTACGCACGACGTTATATTATGATGGATGTCATAAACCGAATGCCATCTCAAGCGTCACCGCTTTCACTCAATCCTGAAGTGCGATATATTGTGACATTTACGTTACCTAATATATTTTGAACACGCTAACTGAAATTTGTACTTTTGCAGCTCCAAGAGAATGAAATATATAGTTTAAACTTTTTTATAATAAGCGAAAACTTATAGGATACTCTATGGGCCTCCTTATTGATGAAAGTCCCACTGGGTTCCGACTTCCGTCCTACCGAAGCGGGTAGGGGTCTTCTATGCAAACGTTTCCGCGATCAGAGAGATTCCCCAATATATGTATAATTTAAACCTTCCAGTTTTTGAGAAGGTAAGTAAGCAAATGATTTTTAATGATACCTGTTGGGATACCCTGTATCCAATATTGACTTAAAGATTTAAAATCTTTGACGTAAATAGTTAAGGACCTTATGTATTTATATTTATTTATTTTTAAAGAGTTTTATGGGGCATTGAGATTGTCATTTCAATATTTTGACATGGGACATATTAACCGCTATCTCTTTTATATGAAGCATAAAAAGGTATTTATTGCTTCGACGTTTGACACGTTATTTATCTACAAAGGTCTTCAAAGACTTATTTTTTAACTATCCGCGATCAGCGGTTTTACCCGTGTCCATGTAGGAACTATATATAATTTGTGAAGTTTGTCTCAAGAGTAGTTAGAAAGATTTCCACTAGATGGCGCTTATTACAAATTGCGCAGTAATACACAAAAAATTATAGATATAATTGTCACAACCTAGCTAGTATGGACATAGAGCCGACTTAGCATTACCATTGTCTTTATATATTTTTCGTTAACGTTGCATTTTACCTTTATAATTATTTTATTGGTTTTATAAAAACGGATAGACTTTGGAAGTCAGCTCACTTTCACGTTACTCCTTTGCCCACAGCATAAACTAAATTTATTATTACATAATTGAAGATTTTGTAAGCTGTTTATTTATCTTACAAAATCTTCAATTATTTTCTAAAAATCCTTCGTAATTATTATTATTATTATTATTAAGAAGCACTAACCTTGGCCCAGGGTCAGCTTGCGAGGACGGTTCCTCATCAGCGTCGTAGAAGTCGTCCTCTCCCTCTGACGACGAGTACGACGTATCTGGCACCAGCAGTGACATGGCTTGTCCTGGAGAGATCATTATCATTAATATTTGCAATAGGAACAGTAATAATCTTTATTATTAGGGTTGGTACCACTTAGTGTAATAAATGACTGTTAAGTCAAGTAAGAAAACAGTTTTTGTAACTGACATTATATATCATGGCAACACTTTTATTTAAGTTCTCGTTCTGTTTTACCCAACAAAAAATTATTTAAAAATATAATTGATACATACACACGAGTTTACAAAACTAAACTTTTTTTGAAAAAAAAATTTTTTTTTTAATTTTCATTACACACATACTTATGCTAAGGCGTCTATATTGATACGAGATAAAACTATAAGTATAGAACTCACTGGGCGCGTCCATATGCTCGAGCGGGGTGAGCGGTGTGAGCGGAGTGAGCGGAGTGAGCGGCGGCGCCAGCTCGCGGCACTCCGACCCTAACTCTACGCGCGACAAATCTATGGTTAAGACATATTCTATGCGATAATACCAAGGGTTTTGAACAATCACAATTAAGGTACAAATACTTCAAGACGCTTTAACACAGCGCCATATAATATCACAATAAGTAGAGCTTGTGTTGTAGCTACCATATTCTGACCCTAACTTTACGCGCCGTGATAACTTTGTGTGTATTCATTTACCATAATACCCTAATAGACAGTGAACTTACAAAATTTTATATAAAAACACAATTGAATACAAGGCTTTTAAATAATAATAATAAATATTATATAAATACTTCAGGATGCTTTATTTTAACGCAGCGCCATCTAGTCTCATAATAAGCAGAGCTTGTGTCTAACGCTACGCGGTACGATAAATGTATGGTTAAAACATATTCCTATATCATAACACTATACTAGACAGTGAGCTTACTATTTTTATACTGAAACACTAGTTATCAAAGGATTTTAAACAGTAAATGAATTAATGAATAATAAATAAATAAATCTAGGCAATTATTTTAACACAGCGCCATCTAGTTCTATACTACACAAAGCTTAAATGCCAAGATAAACAGAGCCTGTGTAACGGATACAATGATATCTAGTGTTACTATACGCACAAAATTGACGACCGTTTGCCCAGTAGGTAATACACCTGCCTTCTGCGAAGGGTCGTGGGTTCGATTCCCACACCGGAAAAATATATTTGTAATTTACATTTGTATTTTTCTGGGGTCTGGGTGTTGCTATGTATTGTATGTATGTATTTACAAAAGAAAAGTAATGTATATGTAATTTATTCCGTTATCTAGTTGCCATAACACAAGCTTCGGCTTAGCTTGGAACTAGATGGCGCTGTGTATAAATGTCCTGAAAATATTTATTTATTTAAATACGATATTAGTCCAGTGACCAGTCCGGGCATCAAACCCTTAGCGATATGGGACTGACGCTTGCCAATCTGTATTCTTAATTTTATATCATACGAACCGAGACCGAAAAGTTTTACTCGCGTAAATATAATCTACCTGAATGACAAACACCAATCAAGTCGTTACAGCAGTTTTCCATACATCCGTACAAAAGCATTTATTAAAATACAAGTTACGGCTTACGCATTGGACTTTTTTGAGTTTTGAAAATTAAGCTATTAAAGCCATTAAGCTTGTGAATAGTTAGTGTATATTTCATACTAATATTTAAAATAAACAGTCTATTTAAAATTATATGTACCTTCTTTGATATGTCCTTGTGACGGGTTCGTTGGTCCTTGGTAAACGCCATTAACTGGATTGACTGTATTCTGCAGACAAAGAAACAAAAATACATCATTGGGAGAGATACCACTATAATGGTACTAAATTATATACTATATACTACAGGCCCATGTTGAAAAAAATATGGGTCATTTGAATAACCAGGTGACCAATCTAGAAGGATAAGAGCATAAAATAATAAGATTCAGCACTATGACGTCACTTGTAAGCTGTCCAACTGAGTGCTGGTGAGAATAATAATAATAATAATAATTTATAATAATAATAATTCCCCATTTCGCATCTTATCTCGCATCGCATCTTAATCGCATCTACTGGTAAAAGAAATTGAATTTTGTTTTTTAAAACATCGGTTGTCTGTAAAGCGATGATGTTAAGATTAAGTAGATATGTTATTAGCGCAAAATTTTGAAGACGCAACACACATCCTAATTAGGACGTCTTACCTTTATTTGATTGGTTGCCGGTGCATTCACGCGCAACTGACAAAACTAACAAACTGACAAAATCTATCTCTTTTTTTCTTGTTGGTTTTATCATTTATCTCTTTTCTATCGTTTTGACTTGTATGTATGTGTGCTGCCGCTGTGCGGAACACTTTTTTCGGTTGATTTGTTGGTGTATAACATATCTATTAACTATAATATCATTGCTGTAAAGTCGGTTGACTGACGATTATTGAACGTGACAACGTAATAAGAAAATACTGATGGAACGGTTGCATTTTTTGTACCTTATTAAATTAAATTATACTTGATAAATTTATTTTTGTGATCTTTCTTACAGTGCTGTGTTACCACAATATTGCCAATGTCTTGTTGTAAGTAGATAAAATAAGTTGGAAAGTCGATATTTGGTTGTGGCAATCAGTAACACGTACTTCGAATACTACAGCCAAACATTATTTTTTTGACCTATCCAAAAGATATCTATATCTATTACATAGTATAAAACAAGTCGCTATCCGCCGTCTGTCTGTCCCTATGTATGCTTTGATGTTTAAAACTACGCAACAGATTTTGATGCGCTTTTTTCTAATAGATAGAATGATTGTTAAGGAAGGTTTATGTGTATATATTAATTGCGAAAATGCGGGTAAAACAGCGAGGCGCGGATAGTATGTATATAAAACAAAGACTGGTTTGTTACAACACTTATAACTCAAGATCGTATAGACCAATTGTCATGGTTTTTGGTTCGTTGGATTTGTCCCCCGCCCCGAATAGCAGATTACATCTTAAAAATAATGAAAACTTTATAATTTGGGGGGGTCAAATTTATTCAATCAAGTTTATATGAAAGTACACGCGGACGGAGTCGCGGGCAACAGCTAGTTCTTTATAAAATAGGAAATATCTTTTGACTTTGAATTAAACACGAAATTAAGTTACACTTTACCTGTGACACGTGGGAATTTCGGCTTTTCTATTTCCATAGACATTATATTTTTTAATCAATCAATTGTTTGAAGATAGACAGTCGATAGAATCGCTTCGTGTTCTGTGTAAGCAAAACCTACTTTGTAACTTATTTTCGCATTCAAATCCTATCCTAATATAGATAAGGATATATACATACAATAAAAACGTAAGGAGCCGCTGTCTGTACATGGAAGATATATGAGAAAAAATATTATAGGAGACCTTTATTAACGGAATAAAACCCAACACAATAATTTTTGGAATTTTTGTCTGTTTTTTGTGCACGCTAATCTCAGAAACGGATTATCCTATCTAGATGGGGTTTTCAATGATATATTATGGTAAGCTTCCCTTAACATTTAGTGTTTCATTCATGCCCATCGGTTAAAAAATAAAAAAGTTATGACAATTTAAAGAATCACGTTGAACTTGCTGAACGTTTGTTTATATGAAAGTCCACGCGGACGGAGTCGCGGGCAACAGCTAGTAATATTATAAATGAGAATGTATGTATGTTTGTTATTCTTTCACGCGAAAACGGCTGGACCGATTTATTTGACATTTGGTATGGTAGATAGGTGATACCCTGGATTAACAAACTGGACTTACTTTGTGTCCTGGTATTGTTCCGGGAATGGGAATTACGCGGGTAAAACCGCGGGACACGGCTAGTAATTATACATATAATACTGTTTTATAAATCCAATTTACCTTAGCTATTTGAAGAAGAACGATGGAATGCTTTATGTTGTCCAACATTGCCTGAAACAAACAGTAAAAATTTGTTAGCCTGAATACCAGATTTAGATATCAGTATAGTCTGAATAAGAAGATACTTTTTAGTAGTTAGACTACTTCGAAATTAGAATGCATAATATAAAACACTTTATACTAACACTACGTATAGGTCGCGTCACGGATGTTTAGCGCTGGACGAGAATAGCTGCGCATCGGTAGAATCGCGCTCCTAATTGACGTATTGGTGCGAGAAAGACAACACGACTGGGACAACCAATCAACGCTCGCGCACCCGACTTAGCTCGATACCTTATTTTTGACTTCTGCGCAGGTTTCGTTCAGCGCTTAAGATTCGTGCCGCTACTTATACCTAAATGCATTCGTCGTCTACGTAAATAAGTGTTGTATCTTAGTTTCTCATTAAAAATCTCATTCGACTCCATTAAAATGAACTAAATGTTGTCTGCTTACGTTCGAATGGTCCAGTATAACTTGACCCCGGCTTTTGTCGTGCGGATCCGACAATTCCGACACGCGTATGTTGAGTTTCTGAAAAAAAATCATACATATATTATAGAATAGGTGTTTTAGTGTTCCATTTTGTTTCTTGTGTTAATAATATATAGAGATACTCTATGTATAAGGTACCATGCCTTATACAGAGAGGTTATGTTCAATAATTGTTGTTGAACATTCTGTTTAGCTTGGAACTAGATGGCGCTGTGTATAAATGTCCTGAACACATTTTATATATATTTATTTTTAATGTAAATTTGGATCTCAATTTAGTACAAATATCTATTTTTGAGATTTTCAGATCCGGTAAGGTTACTGTAATACTTTAGTAATTTATTATTTGTTTATCTAAACAAATCTATAAACAATAAACATAAAAATACAGCGATGTTCTTTAAACAACCCAACATTCGCGGTCAACGAAAACACGAGCGCGCGGGCAACGTAGGCGTCTCGTAACTAAAATAAGCCTTAAATTTGAAACATCAAAGTAAATTTTCAAAATGTCGCTTCAAGATCAAGCCATTAACGCCCTGTATACTCTGAACTACACTTACATGAAGCATCTCGATCAGTGTCATTGTCTTAATGAAAAAGATTTTGAAAATTAATCAAAATCTTTTTCTGACTTTTACACCCCGTTCCCTGTTGTTGTAAATGTATAATTGACAAATCTGCAAGCACTCACATGAAGCATCTCGATCATGATCTGCAGGTAAGCGTCGGCCTCGCTGATGCGCCGCTCGAGGTCTCCGTGGCGGTGCGCGGGCGCCGGCACGCAGCGCGACCAGCGCTCGCGGCGCCCGTGACGCGTTATCGTGTCCTCTAGCGCGCGCACCCAGCGCTCGCGTTCGCTACCGTCACGGGCCTGAAAACACATAATATCTAATTTACTGCAAACTAGCTGGGTCCCGAGGTTTTACCCGACTTGTTGTTGTTGGTTTTAACTATCCTATCTTTTAAATTGGATCACACTGCACACGGTGTGCAAATTTTATTTAAAATCGGTTAAGTAGCTTAGGAGTCAATCGCGGACAAACAACGTGACACGTAATTTACATATATTAAGTTTATTTCACAGTTTAAACATTATATTATGCATAATTATAAGAGGGTGTAAAAAAATTGCAGTAGAAAAGAAGCAGTTTTTAGCGTAGTTTCAATCCTATGGGAATGTCAGCTGTATTTATATAAGGCGATAGGTTCCAATGAAATCAGTTTAGATTTTGAAACCATCGCAGAAAACAGAAAGACGAAATGCCAAAATGAAAAAATAAACTATCTTGTAAACAATTACGTGTTACTTGCTATTAAAATTCCATATACATAAAATGTTATGTATCCGTCTGAATCCTCTTCCATATCACTAAATCCGTTGCAAACGCATCTTTCAGTCATAACTCCAACTCAATGACATAACCGCTCATTAAAAACAATAATTTTTCAAGTACCTACATTGAAGAATTTATCAAGCGTCAAGTTCGAAGGAAATTAGTATTCATTGCTAAGTGGTTGTGCTTCAAAGCGGACATCCGAGAGAAAGGAGATGAGATGAGTCACATGGAATGGGGTCAGGGGCGCAGCTTGTTTCCGCATTTTATTTAACATTCCACGTGGTTTATTGAAGACGTTTTTTCCAATATGATCAAATAAGACTAAAATAGGGCCTAATATAGCAAGACTAAGTCAACGTATCTGTATTTTTCTGGGCTTCATTTAGTAACACTTTTGAATCGTCATGGTACATCTACCAAAGGTTCGGAAGACAGTTTCTACTGAGAAGAACCAGCTAGAAACTTGTTCTTTTAAAATACGAAGATACAATTGCAAATACAAATCTATATATATCCTCATGATCTGGAGACAACTGTCTACAAGCTAACCTTTCGTTTATATAAATAAAGTTTTAGAAAATTTACGGCAGTGAAATTTATCTTTATTCTAAAATAGTACAAAATATTAGCAACTGAATGGAATATTCAATGCATCATAGAAAGTTAGGCCTTTTTAAAATAATCTTATAACGACCCCAAACTGATTTTAATATTACAAGTACGTAGGTACACTGAATTTTTTGAGTCAGTCAGTCAAATAAATCTTTATTCAACCAGATTATAGTAACCATTGTGAATCGACATGGTATTACAAAACAATCATTTACAACTCCAATCTAATATCCAAATAAAAAAGCAGTATCTAATTCTCCTAAAGAGAAAACTATTCACTTCAGAAAAATCTCACCTGAAAATGAAATGTCTTATGATCAACGGTGATGGTGAAGGTGGAGTCGTCTTCATCATCGATGCCAATGACCGCGGCGCGTAACCGCACGCAACCCCGCCGCACTCCACGGGTCATCTTTTCTTTGGACTGGAAATTTATAATCATTATTCAGACAATGCTGCATCGCGCTATAGAAGTTTTTTTGAGACACTATATATACCACATTCGATGGGGTTGATGCTTTAGAAATGCTATATAGATATTAGTTGTAAAACTTAGTATTTTCAGAAGGCTACATATATTAACGCAAAAAAATATCTTTACACCAAAATATTTAATTAAATTCATTGTACGACTATGTACTACAGTCAACTAACGAATGTACTTTTTTAATGACTTTGAATGGCGCTTAGGAAAGCTTGGTGGAGGTAAAAATTTACTCTACGATAATTTTAAACTTTATCAACATTTTTCTCTAAAAATTATACTTGCTACATCATCCTTATTTTAAGCCAGTACAACAACGTTACGATTTGGTCACATCAATGACCTTATTAGAATTGATAATATAGAATTAATATACGCATTATATTAAAATTATCTTAGGAATCGTATACAATGATGCACCCCACAAATACATTTTTGAAAACTAGCTTACGACCACGAGTTACTTTTTTATAACAAGGGGGGCAAACGAGCAGGCGAGCCACCTGATGGGAAGTGGTCATCGCCGCCCATGAAAGCTCGCAGAGCCTGCCTTTACTTTGGAGAGTATTTGACTTACATACGATCATTCAACTATTTTAACGCTCTTTAGCTCTGAAAGGCAATGGAGATGGAGCCACGTCATTAGACTCACGTCACACACTCGTGGTGGTACTCCCTCGCACAAATAACCGGCGTCAAATAGTGACGTTTCATCAGATGGGCAAGGCAGCCATAAGGCACTCAGATGTGCAACAATTCATGGTTGGAAGTACTCTTTTACAATCAGGCGAACTTTCCGTTCAGATCCCAACCATTACGTAAAAAGACTATCTACACTGAACATACATCTGAATCTATTGACATCTTTAGGCATAAAAGCAAAACAGAAACCATTATTAAAATGAAATAGAACTATAAGCAGTTATGAAAGCTTACTTTTGGCTTGAACCTTTTTAATTAATTACTCAAATAAATTTATCTAGGAACTTATTTTAGCGTGGCAGTATTCAGCAAATTTTCAGTAGAAGATTAAAGTCGATTTTTAACATTGTTTGCGAATGTAACTGGAGCACTTGTAATTTAAAACTTTAAGCCAGTCTTTTGTTTTATGCTATTGTTCTGCACATACAGATGTATATTTTTATATGTATAATATGATGTTGATGAAAATGTGTTTGTTTTTATAGCTTTATTAGCTGGTCCGATGCGACTTCGTCCAAGCTGTACTTAGCCTACTTAACTTTATACCCCAAAATTTTATCTTCTTAAGGACTATCCTCATACTTCAAGGAATGTTGTTAAAAAGCATTATGGAAATTGGCTGAAGTTTTATCGAGTTGTTTACTTGGCAAAACATATGGCTATTCATTTTCATCATTAACATTTTCAAGCCTTATTTTCAGAAAAATCCTTAGCCATGTCTTTTCCAAATATTAACTAAATCGCTACTAATACTATTGTTTCCAATGTAAACTCCAGTTAATAGCATATGAATTATAATTTAACATATTTCCATTGTGCGTTATTGAGTTGTGAGTGGTGCAATGGAGAGTATCATACGAGCTTACAACGTATTATTCTTTGAGAGGGCAGGTAATGCTTTTCCAATTCTTTTGACTTGCTTAGAAGAGAATCTCTAAACATTTTTCTGCTTGTCACCATTTAGTACACACCCAACTAATTGTTAATATACTTCTGTGGTCGACTGTACAACGTATTGTTCTACGAGCGAGCTGGTAATATGTGTGGCTAATTGGGTGTTGCGCAAATGTCACACGTCCGGTATTCTGAGTGGTTTGCGATATCGATCACGCTTTGGTTATTTTTAATTGGGTGCTGGTTGACTTCACATTACATAGATGTAGGTTTCTATACGAAAAGTATCCGCTACCAGGTACATGAGTGTAATGTTAATAGGGATGGTACCTCGCTTCATGAATGATGGTATGGACGAAAAAAATCGAAGGGTGGTGTCAAAGCATACTTGTGACACTCAGTAAGAAGGATTCTTGTTAAAGAATTTTCTAAAACTTTTTGAAATCACGACCAACGCCATACACTCATTAAATTGTCCTACCTCAAGTTAAGAAGCATGGTAATATATCTATAGAATAGAGCGTGTCAATCAAAGTTTTATCAACAGAATCCTCCACAATTCAAAGCCTGTGGAACGAAATTTTATGTGCAATCAAATTACGTATACTTATTATTCCACGAGAACAAGTAATCACCCAAATGCTGCTAAGCCCTAATATTTAGGAAGATATAAAGGTCCGAATCTATACTAATATATAAAGCTGAAGTGTTTGTTTGTTTGTTTGAACGCGCTAATCTCAGGAACTATTGGTTCGAATTGAAAAATTATTTTTTTATTTATCGAGGAACGCTTTAAGCTACATAACATCACGCTTCGACTAATAGGAGCGAGGAAATAATGGAAAAAGAAGTAGACGGGGTCGAAGTCGCGAGCAACAGCTAGTGTCTATATATAATACGAAGGTCCAATTTTGTCATCGATCGACACAATTTGGTTCGGATACATATAAAATTGAATTAATCACATTTAGGTTTTTGTTGAGCTCCATTGTACACGACAATCGAGCCCAGGACGTAACAGATCCACCGATGTGATAAGTTATGAGCACTCACGCGAATCGGAATTAAGTTGGCCAACCCATCGCAGTATCGATTCTGTTGATAAACATTCTCTAATGAAACCTTCCAAGATATTCCTATCTATCTGGTTATACAATAGAGGTTTCGTTTTGTAATTAATTTTCGAAGATAATCAATCAGTTAGAAAGATGGTGAGAATCGTTTTAGAAAGGTAACTCTTTGGTGTTATTGATTATAAAATTCAATTATTATTACAATAGATATGTTTATTGAACTTAAAAGGTAATTCGAGTTTAAAAAATGTTTCCTTTTGTATTATCTATACAAAGATCATTTTTTTCGAAAAAAGTTATTTTTTAGAGCCTAAGATTTATTTTAGCCGATTTTCAATGCCTTAATATACAATATTTATATTAGGGCTATTAAGATGTAATACCGTTCTACTTTCTAAATACAGTTCCATCTTTTATTTTACCTAAAACAAATGCAAACTCCAGTCTCCACTAAAATAAAATTATCAACCTTTACCTAAATACCAAATGTCAAAGGTCAGGTAGGCATCATTTTGTGCGCAAGAAAAACACGGTCGGAATACTTCTTAATACACGTAAATCCCGTTTGAATTTGTGGAACGAAAATAGAAATACACGAGTAACGACGAGGCATTAACATAAATAAAGGAGAGGAAAAAGATTTAGGGACAGCTATATTAATAATAATGTTCATCGATTTTGGATTTACATAATAAAGCTGGGAACGACAGACGATGAAGAAAATCAGATTATTTCTAATATGTTTATACAATTGGATACGTATCTTTTTTTTATTTTAATTTATTTTCTGATGATAACATCGGTAGGTTACAACAACGATAATTTATAATTTTCCTATAGACTAGCTGTGTTCCGTTTCTCTCTGATCGCTTTTTTATATTCGTGTTAATATTAGCCTATGGCACTTAGGAATCTTATGACTTACTTTTAGTAAGAGAACCATCCAACTCGATTCAGGAATTTCAAACTTCTTACATCGTATCCAATCTAAATTTTTACCTCTTCATGACACCTGACTTACTATCTGTATAAATAAGCTTTGCATTCGCAAGATTTAAGAAATCTATAAACATTGAACTTCTTACTTAAAAATCTCAATAAGAAAAATCATTTTAAACTTTCCATTGCTGCAGATCCTCGCGTGAAAGACTGGCTGTTAATGACATCACCATGGCCGCTCATTCTTATTATCAGTATATACCTTACTATTGTGAAGCTGATACTGCCTAGGTATATGGAAGACAGACCACCAGTAGAACTACGATCTGTTATCAAATGGTACAATGTTGTCCAGATTATTGGTAACGCTGTGGTTACTTGGGGTGTAAGTACTACTAATTACATAGATATTTCATTTTGTTTCTGTTGAATATTAATATGGAAAGAAAAGATTTAGATATAAAAATAACGTTGAAAGTATGCTATTCAAAATATTAGGAGGCTTGCAATATTATAATTGACAACCTTTACAGATTTTTTTTTAAATTCCGGGTCAGAATAGTCAATTGATTTTTTAATGAAGAACAATACTTTTTAATAGGTAGGTATTTAATAGGTAGTACACATAAATAATTTAAAAATTACTATCGCGGGATACCAATAACGTCAGAAGTATTATTTGAGAGTCCCTTCTCTTTGTTTCAACGAGTACTTTAACGTGATGATAAATAAAAAGCCTATAAGCACTTGTAATAATTTAATACAAATATTTTTTTTAATCCGACGCATATTACCAGAAATTAGCGCGCTTAAATATGCCAGTTCTATAGACAATACATTTGATAGTATAATATATTACATTATGCAATTATTAGTCTGATAACCTTTCTATGTAGGTATATCAGACAAGCCTCCGCAAGTAAACAGAACGCTCTCTCGTTACATTTACTTTCGGCCAGCTTTTGCAAGAGGAAATAGACGTTAAAACAATTTCAATTACATCATATTCTTGTTTACAGTTCACACGGTCAACATACGAGAGATATTATATTTTTTATGGTCTAAGCTTAAGTAATGGATTCATTTTCTCTTGGTTGTAGCTAATCATTTAGGTAGTGTTGTTGAATGTAATTGTAAGATTTCAGCCACGTTTTGTCACCGCAATTCCAAAGTTTAATTTATATTTATATATAGATTTAGTAATTAACCACATTGTAATATTCCGTCAATGTATTTTAGGTACTAAATGTGTATTGCGGATTCATTCGCATAGTTAAACCCGATATCGTTCTTGTTTCAATGTTTGTCGAATTAAAGTATATAATGTCAAATATTTTCATTTCTATTGGTGAAAGAAAGTTTTAGAATTGGCTCTTTAATGCAAAAACAACTGAATAGGATTGTTGTGAGTTGTAGAACACTCACTCTTTATGTTACTCTATATAGTTAGTCTTTATCCCGATATTGCCACAAGAACCAAAACCGCAGGAGTGCGACTAATCATGAGTCATGAGCGAGCCCGACATAACCTCCCCATAGGTACACGCCCAGGGTATCCGTAAGAGGATTTTCCCCCGGGGATATAAAAAAAGATTGCCTCTAACAGTAGGTCTCCATCTTCTATGTGAGTTTCAAACCTTCAGATAATGACGTCAGGCTGGACGACGACCTACCACTTCGGGTGCATGCTACCAGACTACTCCACGCGCCCGGAACCCTTGCGGATGCTACGGTTCCTCTGGTGGACGATCATACTCAAGATATTGGAGCTGTTCGACACCATGTTCTTTTTGCTGCGGAAGAAGGAGCGCCAGGCCTCCTTCTTGCACGTTTACCATCACGTCAGCACGCTTATTATTATATGGTCTGGCGTTAAGTACGTGGGAGGTATGGTACTAACTGTTTATTAAATCTTTAGCTTAAAGATTAAGACGAAAACTGAAACGTAAATTAAAAAACATGTCTCCACTTTAATTAAACTAACTATTTAAACAGTTGATTTTATTTTATTTGCCATAATATTCGGGCATTAGCCTTTTAAATTACCTTTAAGCACTGGACATGTATTAATTTCATGGGTATGAGTAAATAACTAAAAAATACCGTATCTAACGTCGCTGGTCTCGCGAGGAAGTTTCAACACTTGAGACTTTTCAAGCTACTTAAACAAAAAATATTCTTAAAATCAATTTTCACGATCACAACCGCGGGACAAATTACAATACTAAATATATTAAGACACGTAAATCTATACGAATCTACCAAAATAAATGTTAAACCTTTCAATTTATCCCAATACAAACTTTAGTGGCGGCTCAGCTTAATTTCGTCGTTCATAAAACGAAAGTTATTCAGTAAATGGCTTTTGAAGCGAAATACCGCGTATTTTCAATTTATTCATAAATGTCCCACGGCCTGTTTTTAGTATAAAGGTCACAAAATAGATTAAATTTTATAAGACCGCAATATTTTTATTTAATCATAAACGAGTCTTGGATGCGCTCAGCTTCTCTTCACTTGGTACTTTAGAAGTTTAGTATATAATATGAGACCTTAAAAATATATTAAATTACATAGCTATTTTAAAATATGTTACGTTATTCAAATAACAAACTTCACCTAAAATTATACTAACACTAAACGAAAAATTTATTATTTTATTTATTTATTTAGTCAAAACAAACATTGTTTTGCATTCAAATTCAAATAAAAAAAAATCTTCAAATACCCTACCTTTTAATTCATTTTTACTTATATTTATAAGATCGCGCGCTTTGCATAGTTTACGTGCCTGTATCAATATTGGGATGAAAATCTCCCACCCTATCTGTAAACTAGGCTCAAACCTGCATGCAAAGCTTCAGCCAAATCCATAGAGAATTTTTTGCTTGAAAGACCAACACTATCGCTTTTTAACAATACTAGTAGTAATATTATAAGTACTTTCGCTAACTGCCTCAACAATGACGTACGGCCAGACAATAGGACGTTAACAAACACTACTCGTGACGTCACTCGACGAACGCCCATTGAGCTGTGTTTGCGTTAAACGAAATGGGATGCCTTCATTCTTCATAGGTACTTCATAGCTAGTATTCGAAATACGAGAGAAGCATGACTTAAAGAATTCACATAAAATTTGACGTTTGACGGAAAATAGTCTTCTTCTCTGAACGATATGTTCAGAGAAGACAAAGAGAAAGGCTTCATATAAAAAAATGTTCAGAGTATCAACTGAAGATTAAACGCATCATGTTTATAATTTTTAGCTAAATTAAAACTACTCTCTAGTTACAATATTATTCTAAATCAATCTCATAATACAGAACTAAAAAGGCAGGTTGTAAATTTGTTAGGATGCGATTTTGAGACGTTAAAACTTAAACCAGAAGTTTATCTTTAGATCTATTAAAGAAATTCTTTTACTTACAGACATCTTAACAATTCTCATTAGTAATAAATAATAATGTAGTCAGTAATGTACACAGCCTTATCAAAATTATCTGTATTTAAATAAAATCACAAATAGAAACGACGTCAGACCTTTTATAAATTAAAAAAAAAATTATCTCGTTCCATATTCAAATCGCGTGACAAGACTGCCGCCGCGTCTAAAATTATTGCACACGCAAAACGAAATACCTGTTTTATGCGATCGTAACAGAACATCTAATTAGAGTGATTCGCCATTGGAAAAATACCAAATTCGTATACTATGGACATTAAGTTAATTTATAAATATGTATTATTAAGAGCTTATTTGGAACCACTGAAACAATTTAAAAAACATTATACTGCTAGAATGCTACTTTTATATAAAAAATAAATTGCATAGATCACTGTTCCAAAAGAAATTTTTCAAAATTTTTTAAAAATTAAAAACCCTAAAGAAATTTTTGTATAAGGTTAATAAGCTTTTTTAATTATATTTAATACTTAATTTTTTAGTCAACCATTACATAAAACAACTGCAACATTTATTGAGACTAGTTCATTGATATTCAATTAAAGAACTAGTCTGTACCTATTAAAATATAGGTAAATAAAAAATAAAATTCATTTTCTACTTTCATTACCCTACATAGAGATCATTATAAAAATAATAGTTTCCTGATCAATTTCTTAATCTACTAATAAAACTGTTTACATAAGGTTCATGATGTCATTGGTTATCATCACATATAGGTTATAGTCGTCATAAAATTCATAGCTGTAATAAAAATACACTGTGATCTGGAAGAAATGCAATAAGCAAATTGATTTCTCATTGGATTTTTCATCTTAATCCGATATTAAAGTTCTGACTAACAATTAATTTAGAATGTGACTTACAGATTGCATCTGGATAGCCCCTCGTAGGTGGTACCAACAAGTTGTTTCATTTGTAACGACTATTGCTATGAGGTGGTACCACCCTATCTATCACAATTTATATATATACCTCATACTCAACCATATAATTGTATTCGTTTACTAATAGGGCGTAGTAGGACTGTCTTTTTGGCACTCTTTTTTTATATTCTTAGTCAAAATTTATAGATAATGTAGAAAGAAACATATTGGGCTACAGCTATACAAATTAAACGATAAAAACTTGTAATAAAAAATCAAAATTGGTAATTTCTCTCATCATTCGTTCACATTAAATGAGTTTAAGCATGATTTAACATGAACAAATGATTCAAAATTTTAATCATACCATTAAAAAAAATGTTTTACAATAATTTTACAGGTGGTATAACATCATTCTCTCCGATGATAAACAATGCAGTTCATGTAGTCATGTATAGTTACTACTTACTGTGTCTAGAGGGAAGCCATACAATCAAGGCCTATCTTATTAGATATAAAAAATGGATAACTATTATGCAAATGGTGAGTTTATTGTGTTTTTTTAGTATAAAAATATTACATAGTAATTAATGTACAATAACTAAAATTCAAAAGGAAAATTATTGCTCAAATTCTAAGCTAAAACTATGTCTTGTTTAAAAATTAAGTTCAATTAAAACGCAAACAATTCTTTTATATTTTTAAATATAGTGATATACTATTAGTATTGAAATTTAAAAATACATTTTGTTGATCCAAAGTTTTCTTTAGTTAAAATCCTTAGGTAAGTTAAAGTTAGTAACTTTTTGTCATATTAGAATAGGTAGCAAGGAAAATTAACTATTATTTTTTATTTTGCAGACTCAATTTACACTAATGATCATCTACAGCGCACAAGTATTTTTGCCGAGTTGCCCAGCACCCCTCGGAGTAACTTTTATGTACTTTCCCAATGTTATTTTTGTATATTATATGTTTTATAAATTCTTTAAACAAAACTATATAAACAGTAAAGAAAAGCAAGCAGCCAATGGCACAAAGAAAACAATTTAGATAAATAAAGTTTGTAAAATATAAATTACTTTAATTAACTTTATTATTAATCACTTAAATACTGTAACATTAAAAGTGTGACTGTTAAAATTGTAATGGACGTATAAGAAAAATTGTCTCTTTTTCATGTAACCTTATCATACCACATTCTATATAAACAAAGGTTCTTAGATAATGGAATTCCTCGCAAAATGATTATTTTCGTACAACGTCCGTAACCTGAATACGTTTATAAGGTAAATAAAACTGCTAGGAAAAATAATTGTTATTGTGATAATATAAAAATGTCACTGACCGTATAGTAAGAGAGTAAACCAGCATTCTCGTCCAACACAAACCACCGGTACTGCCACCCCTTCATCACATTTGTCCATTTACTCAACGACCCTTCCATCATGATTAACCCAAAAAACTTAAAAAATCATGAAAAAATAAAGACGACGAATTTTCACACTGACAGCTAACCCACCACCACCACAATAATCCATAGCCCACACGTCTGACGTTTACTGTCAGTGCTTCAACATGTAAAAATAAACATGGCGTAATCTGTCATTTGTTTAACAGATAGAAAAAAAATAGCGTGTGTTCTTAAAGATGGTTTTATTTTTGACACGTAAAATCATAAATATAATGGGGTTAAATCAATCTGAAAAGGTATTTATAACACATACTACTTTATTTTAAATTGAATCTTTTTAAATATCAACCTTTTGCATACCCGCTCAAATGGAATTGAAAAGCTGGTTAGGTAGGTACTTCCAAATATTTTTTTCTTTCTGGTGCTTTTGGGTACACACTCACAAGAACTTTTGGAATTGTTTGTAGTTTTCATATATTGTGAACGTTAATTTTATTTAAGTGTGCTGATGAAAATAGTTATTCAAACGTGAATATAATATTTTTATTTTTCTATAAAATGCAAGTATGTGTATAATATGTGTAATTTAGGTATGTGTTCAATAAATTCAATAAGTTGAGATGGTATTAAATAAAAATGAATCGAAATATTTACACACATAGTGTATGTCGAATAATATATTAGTTGGAAAAATAAAATGCAAATGTATCATTAAGTCTGTTTTAATATAATACAACTCGATTATCACTTTTGTAAAAAAAGATACGACTACGTACGAAACATCACGTCGGTATAATTTAGTAATACTAACTATATACTATTTACAAATATCAGTCTCGATGACTGTGTTAGGTTCTCTGCCTTCGTAATTCGCGCCCTCTCTTAGTTTTACTATATCCAGATGATATGGATAATTGATTTTTCTTTTGATCTAAGCTTAATCCAGAAATATCTACAAATAATGGCACGTTCTCGGATCCATCAGCTACTAGTTCACTTTTGGAGTCTTTTCTGAAATCTTCTGGTGTGCCTTCCCCTTCTATCGCTAGTTTTTCAATGTCCTTGCTGAGAGAATTGTTTTCTGCAGCCTCTACAAAAGCGTTAGATAATTCGCCATTTAGTTTATTAACGTTGCCTGATACGATGTCGTACATAAATATTTCTTTATCTTCCTTCGGGTCTTCACTCCTGAAAATGTTAAAAATATATTAGAATAAATTGAAATAGTTTTTGATTAGTAGCTAAGAGAATGAACATAACATTTGATTTGAATATTAACCAATTATTATTTGTATATTTTACTACAACTACATTTAGAATATTCGCCTAATAATAATAATAAAGTAAATGTATACATACTCGGTAACGAGAAGAACAACTGATTGCTGGTCAGTCACTGTTTTCTTTTCTACATCGAACCATTTCTCAAAGTTATCTTTCGTTGGTCGTTTCAATAGATCATGAAGGCTATCGCCCGCAACGAATTTAATTTCTCTGAGACTGTCTCCGGTAGCACGTTCAGATCTACTGTGGTCATCGCCTAGAGATTTAGTCTCAACCGGAGCTAATACTACAACTGAAGTAACCTTTCTTCCTTTGATTATATCTGGTAAAGGAAACTGATTACCACTAACTTTTAACGGCAAATATCTGTTGTACTTTTTATCATTCAAAGCAACTGGGTCCACTTGAGTTGCATCATCTTTTACGTATTTGTTTGCGATTTCTTGTCCTTCCTGTGTGTTGGGATTAAAATGAACAACCTTCATTTCTACCTGGTTTTTGGGAGAAGGCGCAGGTACAATACTTTCTACGTTTTCAGATGCAGATATATCTTGATCGCCGTCGTCACTATCGTCTATTCTGGATTCGATTTGGTCACCGTTTGGTGCTACGACTATGGGTCTATGCTCACTCGCTGCTATTTGTTGCCCACCACCTGCACTGAAGAAGTTAGCCAACTGGTCTGGCGGTAAAGATTCAAGTGGGGTTTCACCGACTTTGTCATAGTCAAGAACACTAATATCAGCATTGTCTAAAATGCCAGATGATAGCAGTTGTTGACGTAAATCGTCGGGAACTTCATCCGGAAGCTCTATGGCTGGCTTTTTCCTTTCTTCTTTAGTTGATTCTGGTGCAGGGTTTATGGAGTTAACTGTAGAAGAAACGTACTTCTGTGTAGTTGGTTTTATTTCAACTGTTCTTGCAGTAGATTGATAATAGGGTGGCGATGACGTACTGGATACGTATGTTGGTTGTGGGCGCGATCTCTCCTGTACATATTGCGGCGCTGGAGAGCTAGGTTGTTGTTGAGAGTATTGATTGTAATTGTTTTCGTATTCATTTCTTTGCTGTTGCTGTTGCAAATGTTGCTGTTGGAATGTTAGTTGATTTTGAAGACGTTGTATCTCTTCTTGTTGTTTGCGTACGTTTTGAGCCAACTGTTGTCTCACTTGTTCCTGCTCGGCATTTAAATATTGTTGTTGATTTTGTTCTTGTTGCTGTTGGTGCTGCTGTTCTTGCTGATGTTGTTGTTGTAATTGTTGCCTTTGTTGGTCGTGTTGTTGTCGTAATTCTTGCTGTTGTCTTTGTTGTTCATGTTGTTGGCGTAACTCTTGCTGTTGTTTTTGACGTTCATATTGTTGTTGTTGCTCATTTTGCTGTCTTTGTAAATTATTTTGTTGCTGCTGTTGGAATAGTTGCTGTGAATATTGTTGTTGATAGTTTGATGTCGGTGAAGGCTGACTGATGCCTACAAAACCACTGTAATTGGGTTGAGCCGTTGGTTCATTGACGGTTATATGCTGTTCATATTTAGAGATAGCGGGAACTAATTCGCCATCTTTCGGGATAAACTGGGCGACATTTTGATCTTGGATATTTTGCAAGCCTTGTGGTCTTTCTGAGGGAAAACTAGATTGTGGGGGATTAGGAGAGGGTTGAGGGTGAAAACTAAATAGCGGCGGAGACGATGGTTGAGGCAAAAATTGAGTCTGAGGAATAGGCGAAGGAGAAGGAGAAATGGCATTATGACTGGAAAATGAATTCTGGTTGTCGACTAATGGACCTGGAGGAGAGGGTCTTAGTGTTTGTGGTCCTTGATGGAAACTAAATTGGTTTTGCGATTGTGATTGGAAAGGTGGACGATGGTTTTCAATGCGAGGAGGAGATGGCTTCAAGTTGAAGAATGGAGATCTAGTTGGGGTCGCGGTGAAGCTTGGTTTGTTGTTATCAAAATGCTGTGGAGGTCGTTGATGAGGCAGTTGTTGGTTGTATGGAATTAGTTGCTGCGGACGGTCATTAAATACGATTGGGTTTTGGTTTCCAGGTTTTGGCCCAAGATTAAAGGTCGGGGATTGTTTTGTTGGCAATGGTTGTGGTTTTGGTGTATCAACTTGATCACTTGTGATAGTATGGTAATTTTCTTGTAAGTATTTAGCTTCATCGAAGTATTTCTGTGCTTGTGATTGGAATGGTCTCTGTACTGGCGGACCGGGGCGGAAATTTGTTCTTGAGGGATTGTTGAAATGTGGCCTTGGAGGGAATGTAGAGGGATTGCTAGGTCTATGTTGGAAAATAGGTTGATTACTTGGTCCTGACAGCAGAGGACCTATAGGGCCAGCAATGGGAGGTCCATTAGTAAAATGATTAACAGGTGCTGACGAACTGGTAAATGTTGGATGGTTTACTGGACCAGGACCGAAGGAGGGTTGATTCTGTCTGTGAATTTGGGACTCTTGCCTAAAAGGTACCGTTGGTGGTCTCTGTCGTGGTAATTGGGGTTCTTGACTCAAGTGTGGCTGTTGGAACTGAATACGGCTTTGAGTATTATGTCCACTTTGGTATGTGAGAGGGCCTCCCAATTGCCTAGGATATGACTCTTGGTATTGAGGATTGGGCGCAACTGATCTTTGTTGTGGAATTTGAGTTGGCTGCGTATTAGGCAATGCAATAACAGGCTTGGGTTCCGTTGCTTGGTGATTTTCAGAAGGACTTTCTTCTCTTCTGTTGCCATAGTGTCGAGCTTCATTGCCAAATGTCACCTTGACATTACTGTCAGTATGATATATTTCAGATTCTGGTTTAATAATTGCTCTGAGAGTAGTCGTTTGAGCTGGGACATAATAAGGTTCGGGGGTCACCGTAACGTATTGTTCATGATGGTCATCTTCTACATTCGATGGTGGAGTAATTGCTGGTATTGGTTTCTCATATATCACTTTGTCCTTTGAATGGGGATCTTTGCTGTATTTCACGTAAAAAACTTGAACTGGCTCTTTCTTCTTCTTTAAAATTGGTTGTGGTGGTGGTGCAGGCAATGATTCGTTAGATTCTTTGATAATAATTTCAATGATTGGTTCAGGAGCTTCGTAATAGCGTTGATTTTCGTCGCTATATAAAGGTGCGGTAGGGAGGGTGCCGTAGGGTAGGCCAAATGAACCTTCAGCGCTTTGGTCGTTTACATTAAGAATTTTCGATTGCGCGATATCGTTTTTATTTATTCCCGAATCTACGTGATCTTGTTTGGGATCGTATAATGGGTCTTTTTGGGAGTACTGAACGACTGGTTCCATTTGCACCGCATACGGAGGTAATTTTCCAGCTCTTGGGGATGCGTTAGAGATTCTTCGGCTGCTTGAGAGAGCTCTAAAGTGTGCGACCCTTGAGTGTGGAAGAACAAGTGAATATTGTAGATTCTGCGGCGTCCTTATATTGTCGAGTTGTCTTTTAGGCTTCGTTTTCGTTGTCGAGTTCTTTGCGTATGTAATGCTGAGCACAGCCAAGGCTGTAACCTGTAAATAATAAAAAAAATTAATAAAAAATGCCCAGGAAAAGGTCTTTTAAATAGGTCTGTATTAATCTTAGGTTTTTGATGAAAGATTGATTTTGAAAATTTCGAATTTATTATTTAATGTTTCCTATGAAAATAGAAGGGTAATTTTAAGTTAATCATATAGATTAATACATATATTACTTATGTTATTGGGCGTTTTAAAACAATGAACTGACTTTAACAAACTCCATAGGATACACATTTTGTGAGCCTTGAGTTTTAATGATTATAAATGTTATTTCTATTACTACGCAGTTTGGTTATAGTTTTCAGACTAATTCATATTTTATTAAAAAATGCCAAACTTCCAACTGACTTCCTACTCTCTACTTAGCGCGATAAAGTTTGACCAATATTTACCGTCATTACATTATCATAAACGTGACCGGAGCCGTAAGGTGAGGTGAAAGTGGCGTAAGGTGAGAATAGCATAATGTTTACTCATAACGTGTTTCACGTATAGTAAAAACGAAAGACGACACCGAGTAGTGTGACGTCATAGTCAATATTTAAATGAGATGTCCTCATCTTAAGTCGTAATATATTTTCGATTACTTGGTTACATATAAAAGTAGTGTCCCATGACGTAAAGCTATTAATTAAGAAATTAAGTACCTGAATATTAAAAAGACATGCAAGTCAGCGAATACCTCTATAAACCTTAGCTGCATCTAAAAGCTAACCATAGTCGCTAGGTTAGCTGTAGTCACAATTGACACCTAAAACAATAAAGTTCTCGTTCGCTTATTAAACCGTGGTCAAAATTTGTATATGAAGTTTTCGTTTTCTTAATAAAAGAACTCTTTAAAGAGCGTATAAAAACTTGTATGGCAACATTCCAATAAGAATAAAAGTGGACCGCTTTAAGGCATCTTCCGAAAGGTCAATAGTCATGGTATCTTACGAGCGCGTCCAATACTTTCTTTTTTATTAGAATTTATGAGCCGTGGACCAACGCCTTCTGACGGATACCTTATGACTTACAAGTGATTGTCGAATGGTTGATGTTTTAAGTTATTTTAAACTAGCTGTTTGGTTTCACTCCTGTAAAGTTATGATTGCCTGGTACAAGCAATTGTTAGTGAAAACGATATTTATGCGTGCGTGCGATAACCTCTTGTTATTTCTAATAATTATGTTTTTATGTGTAATAAAGAATAAATTAATAATAAAGGATATTTGTCAACTTTAAATATTTTTTAAGCTAAAACTAATTAAAATTGGTCCAGGTGTTACTCACTCACAAAAGTTCGAGGGTAAAAGGTGTGCATATAAAATGTGTTTTGTTTTAGAAAATGTGTTTGTTAATTTATAAGTCTTGAAGTAACACAATTTCTGCACGGCATTACGACAACCTTATAGCTAAAATAAAAAAAATAAAGAGTTTCTTACACATAAAGCAAGGCAAAGAACTGGCCGAATAGAAATATATTATGTTATAGAAATAAGATAATTATAGTATCTAAGTGTTTCTCAGGGCTATTACTCGTTCAAGTGTTTACAATTTCACCTCATTATCTAATCATATTCGAAGGTCCCACAGTCTCTCACATTCACAATTCACACATGATTGCAAAAACAACGTTTGCATAATATTGCTGTATCGGTATTATTCGAACTGTATTATTTTTGCATATAGCAACATGTGGTGCAAAAATGATTTTTTTTTAATTGCCAGTTATCGTTCAGCCAGTTATGGTTTGTGAGAATTAAATTTCGAATATTCGTTGAAAATGTTGAAATTTTGCCAAATATATAGTATACCTATACACTAACTAACATAATATAGTACTTAATATGTTACTTTTTACAAGAAATAAAGAGTTTTTGTTGTTATTGATATGTTAAAATATGAAGTACTCAAATTTTTTCTGATATTATTGCTCAGTACTTAAAAGTAAAACCTATGTGGTCGTATATAATGTTCCATCTATTTTTATTATAGGTCAATCTAATCATAAATCTTAGTACGCAGATAATTCTAGAAAGCTATAATTTCAAGTAACTGTTAGTGATAGCTGCCTTACTGCCTTAAACAATTTCCCTGTTCCCACGGTAAAGCTTAGCTTTGCATGTAAGCTAATAAGCTTAGATGTTCCTTACAAAATTAAGTATCAAGACCTTATTAACTAATCTTTTCAAATATTATAACTACTCTTCTGATTATAATTTATTTATTAAATAAGTTGTATTTTTTGTCACCGTTATAGCCTTAAGTTATATAATAACTAAAAAAATATGAACAATAAAATAATAGGGTCGGGCGGGCGTCGATTTGCCGCGAAAAAAACCGCGGGAAAACAATTGACAGTTGACAGTTGACATGTCAAGTTTAATGAGTTTCTATGTTGCAAAAATAAGAAGATAAAATGTTTGAAGAATAATTCTAATAAAGATGTTTAAATATCTTTTTAATCTTATATCTTTTCACCTATAAGAAAGCTAACTAGATTGTATTTATTTTAGCCTGACAATTATTCAAATCATAATGACCTTGTCATCAAAAACTAAATCTTATATTGAAACAAGACCACAAACTTTGATATTAAATATCGTAATTGTGTCACGGTTTAATTACTGTGAAAGGATAATCTCAAGACAATTCGGCCTTACAAGGCTGTTTGTAAAATTTAATACACAGTATATTGCTTTTGTATTTAATCTAATTAGACTCGTTTAAATGAGTCAAAAGAAAATAGAAATTCAAAGCTAAATACAAAGTGCATATAGGCATTAGTACCTTCGGGTTTTTATTAATTAGTTCCAATGATAGAAGTACATACTATTTTTTTTTATAATTTAACTAGCTGTTGCACGCGACTCCGTCCGCGTGGACTTTCATATAAACTCTCATATTCCTTCCCCCCTTATAATCCATTTTCCAGTTAAAAAGTAGCCTATGTTACTCTCCATCTTTACAACTAACTGTATACCAAAAATCAAGTCGATTGATTGCTTAGCTACGGCGTGAAGGAAGGACAAATAAACAAACAAACACACTTTGACATTTATAATCTTAGTATGAATTAAGTACGAGTATTAAAATGAATTAGGATTCATTCAGGGACTAAAGTTCAAACTAACGAGGTTAACAAAAGCGCTAATAGATTCCGGTCATTCTTTCATACGATCTATCAACTTTCGCGCTTATAATGTTAGTAAAAATTATAATTCTGATATAGAACAGCGACAATAATAAATATCAAACGTCTCACAAATATTTATCGATATTATTCCAGCTTTACTTTTTATTATTTTTCATAAATATATTAAATTAAAGAAATTATTGAAAAAAAAAACAATATTTACAAAAGAGAGTAATCGTAGCGTACTTAGAATAGTTATAGTTTTTCGTACCATTAAAAGTGAATGTTAAGATAATAACGAGTAATTACTTAGTAAACAATAGGTGCGAACCGCGGAAGAGATGTTCACGAGGTTTTGCGGTAAAGGAAGCCAGCAATCAAAGACATAGGCAATCGTTAGCTCTTTAATGCTTTTTCCCGAATAATACAGAGTTTTCCAATTACGGAGCATAGTGCGACATTTCGATCGATATCAAATTAAAAAAAAAACTTTAGTTAATTTTCTGTCATTGCACACGTAATTGCAGACATTAAATGAAAGCACTTCTTAGTACTTTTGAGAGTGCTTGATATATGAATAAAAAAGATGTAGGACGCTAAAACATTCAACTTTAAGCATTATGCCACATAATGCGATTTATTGCTAAGTATAATTGGAAAACTAGGATTAGCTCATTACTGGTCATTCTCGATTATTAATCTGCCAATTAACCTGTCCCTATAACTTATTGTATATAATATCGAATTTTACTGTCAAAAATCCGTATATTAACATACGATGACGTAATCAATGTTCTGACTATGAATTTCTTGGTAAGTGTGAACCGCTTAAATAACTGTCAAATGTTTTAATTTAAGACATTAATTCCATCAATTGTATAATCATAATTATATTATGGTCAAGCCAAATTCTACTGATTCGAATCTAGTATGTAAAAGCAGTCAGTTTTAATAACTCTATCTATACCTACAAGAGCCTCTGTTTCTATTTTGTAGTAATATCAATTTAAATCTTTTACGGCCAAATACTCATACGCAAATTAAATTTAAGCACGCCTTAAGTCTTGTAATTTTGTCTTTGACAGAATTGTATGGCGATGTCAAATCGGACCGGTTTAAGTTGTACTTAAATATAAGTTGTGTTTCAGTATTCCGGCATTAATCAAATTTAAAGAAGCCTAATATATAGACTCGGTTGGGACTTAAGTTTAACCTATTTTTTAAAGCTGTTTATATCAGTACAGATAATTCAAACTCGAGTATTTAACTAGATACTTATATGAGAGATGGTTAAAACGGTGAGCGTTAATTGCAAATTGCATCAAACCAGTTGTGACCATCTTCTAGGCGTTCACCTTGCCACATATAAAGGTAAGTTGCTGATAATTTCGAATTCACAGAGAAACAAGTGATGGCTTAGGAAATCGTTTCGTGACTACCTCTAGGGGTGAGCTTTCTAATGCTTTGTGATTCCGATGATTGTTTACTGCTGTAAGATCATAATATTATTATACTAGCGACCCGCCCCGGCTTCGCTCGCACTTACTTACTTCAGAATCATTTTATTAAAAAAAAACACAGAGAAAGCGACAACTAATCTAATAGATTCTTCTTCATAGAAAATGTTTTCGGTATAGTACGCGTCATTTATGTTAAGCGCTGGACGAGAATAGCTGTGCACCGGTAGAATCGCGCTCATAATTGACGTTTTGGTTCAAGAAAGACAACACGACTGGGACAACCAATCAACTCTCGCGCACCCGACGATCACGCACCCCGCGCGCCGCGCCGTTACCTCGATACCTTATTTTTTACTTCTGCGCTGCGGTTTCGTTCAGCGCTAAAGATTCGTGACGCGTACTATACCAGTGGTAATAGTTGTTTTGTAATAATGACGATTCAAAGTGTTACCATAATATTATGTTGTTTAAGTGCACGATTAAATTTGACTTTGACATTGACTTTGGCGTTTGTGATGATGTTTGAATGTTTGTTACTCTTTTACGTACAAACTACTGAATGAATTTGGCTGAAATTTAGCATAAAGGTAGTTGGATTCTTATATAACATATAGTCTACTTTTAATCGCGGTACCTATTGTCCAGGGAATGGTATCCACGCAAGTAAAACCATGGACCATAGCTGGTTAAAATCCTTATATTTATAGGTAATATATATTGGGAAGGAACATAGATTAGTTTTGGAATAGATTCTTATTTAAGTATCTGTCGTGTTCACTTGCTTCAGTTGTAATTCATCTCAACCATAATTTTATGATTACTGGTTAGTATATTTATGTAACATATCATTATTATATTATTAAGTATGTATTATGTGTATTTTAACATAAAAGTTTATTATATCTATAAATATATAGGTATTTATTTCCATTTCCGTACATTATAATCTGTAACTTTTTACACGTACTTATTGAGATTTTTGGATGTAATGTACAATAAAGTATGATAAATAAACACAAGTATAGCTAAGATAACTACAAGGGTAGATGTGTTTACAATAAAACTGGAACGAAAGCTGAATTCCGGTCGGGTTTCACACAAAAACACACACCAACCGACAACCGTCTATCCGGTACAATATAATAATACCTATTTTTCTACACGGTCTGTAGTAGGTAAGTATGGCACGCGCCAAATGTCATTGGATTTCTCACTATCTTTAATAAATCATTAGACAAGTTAAATGCTTTGTAGCAAGGTATATAGGATAAAAACTCACTTTATTGGCAAAGGCCGTATGGCCACAGATTAATAAGAACTTTTTGAGGTCAAAGTTCAACAAGTGACTTTCTTAACTTAGATATGTAAATATCCAAAATTGAAGGACAAATCCGCGCGTTGGAACTTTTAAAATGATATATTATGTAATGTTAATCTTAAAACGTACATAGTACATTTACAATTAAGTAAGTTTTGTTATAAATCTTTAAGCTTTTATGGATATAAAAAATATTTATACAGGCTGGATAGCCTGTATAAAATATTCCGTTTTTGAACGCTGTAATTTCTAGAACCGCAGATCGGATTTTTAGGATTTATTTACACTATATAGACTAATAATAAAATAACGTTAAATAAAATTTAGTCCTGGTAAGTCATAATTAAAAAAAAACATACAATACTGTGTTCTTAATTTAAAAAATCGCGTCTATAAGTCTCGCGGCTTTTCATTAAGATGCGTGCTTTCTACTGCATTCCGGCCAGACCTGTCCGCGTTGTTTTGGAGCGAGAGTGAAAATGCTTACTGTTACGCGCTTACGTATTCACTTATTTATACCATCCCAATAATAACATAGAAATTTGCAAGACAGACGAAGTAAAAAACGTCCTTAAATCTAGTAATTTTCATATAATGTACATCGGAGCAGGTGGACGAAAAGAATAATCAAGATAGTGAAAACTATTGCAAAATTAGTTAATTAGTCGAACCTCCTTGGTTTATGAGAATATTTAAATTCAAACTAAAAAGAATTGTGTGGCATTTGTTAGTTGCTCTAAAATACGTGAAATTGTGAAAAAAAAATAATACAGTGTTAAATTTGTGTTGCGTTTTTCGAATTAATTAAATCACGATTTAAGTATTTCAAACGTGTTAAAGAAATCGGGTTGATGTCATTATGTTAATAAAAAACGTTCCTAAATTGACTGTATAGAAACAAATTGTGAAACAAGAATAGATTCATAGTAAACTGATCGTATGACGGTTGTAATAGTTTTAAATGACACGTCATTCTTACGCAAACCCTTAAAAAAATTAACTTAACTTTGGACTTCCAGAAAAGTCAAAATGGCGGACGCTCTGCGCGCCCTTTTGTCCGTTAATAGTCGTTTTCTAAAAAAGATTTCTTTATTTTTTTGCAAGGCTTAAAGCCGCTTTCCACCGAAAAAATATAACTAAAGACGTGGCTGTATGAGCTCAGTCCCTTTGCCTTCCCACTAATGGAAAAATTAAACTAAGAAGAATGGACTTCCAGAGCAGTTAATAAGATGAGTATATGATGGCACATAATTAAAGTTTCACGTTACTAACTAATAAGCAATCACATATCTCATTTCCTTGTATCATTTTTCAATACAATTTTCATAATAAACACGGAAATTGCTTGCATGGAATTCAGTTCACTTTTGACTGACCTCCTTTCTATATTATAGTTCATTACTTCACATATAATTTACTTAAAATATAATATGTAATACTTAAGTGAGTGTCTAAGTTATGTAATTCAAGAGGTAACTTAGCGAACGGACAGACGATTTGCAAATAGATATATTATTTGTGAAATTGTTTGCACATCCATTATTTCGTCTGTGATGCAATAATTGAGTAAATTTGTTGTCTCTGTACTGAATGTTTAAGAATAAATTTTGAGATAAATGTTAGAGAAATAATTACGAATTGTTGAATTCTTGTGTATACGATGACTTTGTAAAAATAACAATAGAAAAAATAGGATACATTTAAAAAAATAATCAACCCATAAAATAATCAGGTTGCGCGAGGGGTTGAAGCTTTTTATAATTTTACGTTTTCACGGCCAAACCGCTGAA